>LIEC01011056.1:0-64995 GCA_001925005.1 Drosera capensis | reverse complement strand
TGTCCTTCTTATAGCCGAAAAGCCTCTTGAAGTAATCCTTGAAAGCAAAGTTTAGGGCCTGAAACAGACTAGAGATAAACGTTAAAGCAACCATTGCTGTTTTAACCAACAAATAGGTCCAACAATGTGTAAAAGCAATAAACGACTAATATTATGGTGCAGGGTATTCTGGCCAAGAGTCAATTTTGTAGATACAAGTTTTATTCCCCATTTCCAACAACAGCAATTATCGTAGTAGAAAGTTTATATTCAATGATGGTCAAAATCAGAAAATTATCCTTTTTATTCATTAAGTTATTATGCCAGAAGAGCCGATGAAATCAGAACACTGATCACCACAAGGTAAAAGCATACAGCCTTGAATCTATATTAGAGTATATACAAAGATGACGCAGCCACAAATGATTAATCAGCTAAACTTGAAATTCGAAAGAGCATATTCAGTTGGATTTTGTTCCATAGACTTTATAAAATAAAAATTTACTCAAAAACACAATGGATTCAGATGAGAAAGATTCAACCATGACACATAAGAAGCATTCAACCAGAAAGTAACCAAGTTAGTTGGCGTCAATAGCCAACAGACATAATACTAATGGATTCGGATACTAATGGATTCAGATATGGGAAGAAAGATGACAAGATGACAAGATGACAAGATGACAAGATGACAAGATGACAAACCTGAGTGGGGAAATATCTGATGACATTAGTAGTGTTGCTTCTCCATAGAGCAATCACACCTTCATCCTTGATAGTCCTTCCAAAGCAATCACCAATGCCCTTGTATGGTTCAGACAAACGGCCAGCTTTGATCATTTCATCCTGATTTTGAATCAAGAGCTTGACTCTCTCAATTGGAGCAGCGGCAGTCTTGGACACCGCAGCAGACACTCCTCCCATCAGAAAATCGACCAAGAAGTGACCCTTCTCAGCTGGGGCTTGGATGAGTATATGCGACATGGGAGATCCCCCTGGGAGACCAGTGGTGTGATTTGAAGGAGCCAAAGCACTCTTCAAACCACCGTTCACATACCTGCTCTGAGTGTTAGCGCAGAGGTGAGACATAAGATAAGATTGTCCATTGATTTTCTGGGAAATCGATGGATGACGGGATCCGTTTACCATGTTTGCGACCATTACGGGTGACCTGTCAAAGAATAGAAAGCATTAGTCACATATTGGTGATTGTTTAGCTTTGCCCTTGCACAAGAAAACCAAACATCACTTGAATATCAACAATGTATATTGCAGCAAAAACTCAAAGACTAAGATCAATAGAACAAAATGAATAGACTTCTTTAGAACTACCCAATCAAGAACACAAGCAGAACTGGTATAAACATTAAAGCTAAAAAAGAGTCAATTTGTCAAACAGAACACAATAGAATAGACATTTCTAACCAGATCAAGTAGGTAATGTATAGAATATTCCGTGAAGAAAAAGACTCGTAAGACCGCAATGTCAACCATCGGAACACACATTCAGGATCACCAAATAAGATGTATCCACAAAGAGATGTTTGAACATCTCAGAACTAATTTCCCATCAATCTATCCCGAATTTCCATTCACAACCTGCAACAATCAAGCATCCAAAGCCCCATAACACACCAGACCAGATCAAGACAGAACGACTGTCTTGTTATAACGGTTCATCCCACTCTGATCGAATCGAGCAACAGTCAAAATCTCGTTATACATAAAACAACTTACCACGAATTAATCAAATCAAATCTACACTAATCTAGAGTTACTGTCATCATCACAGCGCAGATCTCAACCAGACCCAAAATCACAATAAAAAAGCAATACATCAGATCTACAAATTCGATCCCCACAAATTCAACCAAACAAGACAAGATCAGATCAAGATCAGAATCAATTAACACAAACCGGATCCAATTATCACAAATCAAATTCAATCCAAAACGAACACAATCATCAACTGATCTATCATCATCACAACAAATCCGATCGATCGATCAGGGATCAATGAAAATAGAGAACTGACCAGTGAGAGATCGCCGATAGAGCCAAGAAGGGAGGGAGAGAGTCAAAGCTGTTGGGCCTCGAGAAATGAGAAAAGAGAGTCAAACCAAAATTTGATCTCTGACAAAATCAATGGAAAGCATCCGCAATTAATCGACATTTCTGTTCAATAGTACACAGGAAAAGAAGAACCATCGTCAACAGACAGGAATGAAGAATTTTGCTTACTTCCTTTTCTAGGATCCGCTGATCTAGTTGACGATACATGTAAAATTCCCAAATGAATGGGGGTGTTTGTATCTGCAGTAGGATAAAACAGTTGATATAACATTTAATTCATTGCCAGCAATTCCCTGGCAGGAAAGAAGAATTCTCGATCATTTACCTTCAGTGCAACAACCTCATCAGGGTTGCTGATGATATTAGCTTAAAAAACTTGAGCAAAACCACCCTGACCAGCACAACCTTTGATCTGATATTTTCTTCCACTACCTTTAATTGCCAATGTGAGAACATGGGTGGCCATAAGCAAAGTGATTCGACGACGAACATGAACTGCCGTGGTTCTATTTTGAGATTTACCTATTTCTACTATCGAATTTCTTGCCAAATTACGCAAAGAAGGTGCACCAGGTTTTCTTGGGTAATTTTTGGAGCTTGAGTAGTATCCCTGACAAGTAGTAGATTAATTCAGTGTTATATAAGAGCTGCAAGAACCAATTTTCTCTTTCCAGTTGTTGCCTCAAACTATTTTCATCTTATCTCGAAATTTTGGGAATTGATCTTTTGAAAAAGGTCATCAATTTTGGAAGTTGACCATGGATTCACGCTGTTATTAACCTTCATTTGTTCATCTTTTTCATCCTGCGTAATATAGTTGATGGAAGATCACTCAGTGGAATATAAATTGATACTAGCTAAAAGGAATGTAGAAATTCACTTCAAAATGTAGATGGCTCAAATGGCCAATATGGTAATCCAAATCAAAGATTCATGAGTATTAATCATGAGCGGGGAATGCGTTGATACAAAAGATTTCTCATCAGCAACACTAATATAGATGACATGATAAAGACAAAAGGCCAGATAATGAACTAAGATGCATACATGGTCACAATCTGGCATAGTTAATTTCAACCTATGGTATCAGCTTCTGCACAAAAAAAGAAAAAAAAAGAAGAAAAGGGAAAAAAAAAACCATTTGGCTTTGACATGAATAAGAAGTAACTAATTGGTCACAACGTTGTGAAATGGTTTAGAGATTGTTTAACCAGTTTGCACGTTTTCGGTATTATAGCACTGAATAACCAGAGCATTTTAACTCTTGTTATTCCGTGTAATTGAACGATCTAAACTTTTAAATCAAACCAAGATGCTGCTCTTAGTATTTTATTTAAATAAATTTTTACAATGAGGACAAAGATGTATCAGCAAAAACATATATGCAAGTTATCTTAGTGTATCCTGCATTATCCATATTGGGACCAACTGTAACGCCCCAGGATTCCCTGTCCAATACCTATTAAACACGTTGCGTTATCGTCGTTCCAAAGTTTCCTTCGAAACAAAGCGACATGAATACAAGGGGTTTAAGTATCAGAAACATAGAATTTAGAAATAAATATCCAACTTATAACGTCTTGTATTACATGAAAATCAATATCTAGAAAGAAAGAGCAATATTACAACAAGTCAAATTCATTCATCTTTGCTAAGTAACGGACCCTTCCTCGAATTTTTATTACCTGAAACGAACACGTAACCGTGAGCTCGAAAACCAGTAACACAGGATACACGTCCATCTCAGGGGTCCGACATGCTTATTATATCATGCGTTTCCCATGTGCAAACAGGATGCAATACAAACAACACCAAACAATCATATGCCAAGCAGGAACGTATAAATTACATACAAGGTAATATCTCAAGTTAAAAACAGGGTAATCCTTTTTCCGTTATCCATAGCCTTTATTGGGATTTTTAAGACTCGTATATATATATTTCGTATCAGGTCATATTAATTCTCATGACTTTTACAGGTTAATGACATGCTCTGTCATGCCATATTGATTCTCATGATTTTTTACAGGTTAATGACATGGTTTGTCATGTCATGATAATTTTTATGATTTTTTGCAGGTTAATAACATAGGAGGAGTTACAGCAAGAATTTAATGTTATCAGTATCGTCATACTAATAACAATTAAACAAACAGGATGGTCGTTGCAATCGACCCAGGACGGTTAATGATAACCAAGCACGGCCATCAATTATATTTCAATTGATGCCGCTGCGTGCACGCGAAGGGGTTTCTATCCCTCCCTAGGTAGTTCAGGACCCGTAACTCTCTCAGTTATTGTCATTTACAAGAATGTCTTCATGTTCAGGTTTTAAGGATTTTCAGGCAGGTAGTATGAAATCAACCGCATTAATTTCATGTACGACAGGATTCAACATTTTCAAGGTTCACAAGATTCTCGAGATTTCATGCGTGTACCATGAAATTTATTACTTAATTTCCATGTACAGAAAATATTTGTTTCGACATACATCTTTCAGGATTTTCACACGTATAATATGATATTAATCATATTAATTTATGAATAGCAGACGACTACCATGATGTTCATAATTCATATTATATTTCGTATCGTTCACTTGAATTTTCAGGATTTATAGCTCGTTGCAATAAACATAATTCACTAGCACAGGATATCACACGTCAAGAGCAAACAAACAATATTCAGGAATCGTTATAAAAATTCCATAATATTCTACAGGTGGCATCGTTACCCTTTTAGCAAACAAATCAAGGCAATCAAGTACATCACACTTTTATTCTTTTTATTTATCATGCAAGTAAGTGATCACATAATCACATAAATCAAATCACGCACACGTAATTTAGGGTAACGATGTGTGTTACCTTGTCATGATTAAAACCAGAGAGTTACAAAATCCAGCGCGCACTCAACCCTGCTGCTCAGTATTCGTCGCACCTACATTAATAATATAATTATCATAAGTATCTTAACATATTAATCAAAGCAATGTTTATATTAATGTGTGTACATTATAATACATACTTATATAAAACTAAATACCCCTAAGCTTTAACAAAAGGGGAATCCATCCCCTTTCTTCCTCCGTCAGGGAGATCCCGAGCAGAACAAGACGCGACATCGATGAAGACGGGCTGCCTACCGGTGGTAGAACATCTCCGGCGAGGCCAACGAAGACAGGTAATGTCGAATACAGTCTCGTCGGCCGATGAGGGAGACAAAGCGACATCGGGAACTCAGGCGAGGTCCAAGATGCCGACGTCGTCGAGCTCGATGGCTGAATTCGGCCTTGGACAACCGAATACCTATCGATTTTGGCTGCTTCCGTCGTCGGGAAAGGGTCGACGAGGACGTGGCATCGTTGGCGAAGACGAGGCAGCTTCGGGGTTGTTCCGGCGAGGCTAGGCGATGTCGGATTATTCCAGATCTAATCACGAACAGGGGCGGCTTCAAGCGGCTGTGTCGACTTCGGCGGCATCGGGCTTCGACGGCGTCGGGTTTCAGCGGCGTTCTCAATGGCTCCGTCGGGGTCGAGAATTGCCGATGCGTGTGGGTTGGCTCGGGTTGGTTCGGTTTGGCTCGGGTTGTGGTCGGGAGTCGGGGGTTGCCGGAATTTGCCGGAATCCGGCCCGAGGTTATATGTAAAATAAACATAAAACGAGAACAAAAGCTTACCCTTCAGTGTCGCTGTTCCTCGCAAGATCTGTTCTCTCTGGATGCAAAATTCCTTCTCGGGATTATGAGGTTAACCCGATTTGAAAAATGCATATATGGACAGGTAGTTGAGATAATCACGAAAACAGTTGAGATATTTTTCGCGATCCTCAACCATTCAAATTGTCTAGATATATTCAACATATTTATATTAATTTTATTTATTATTTTTTAAAAGTTTTTTTTTTGAGGATATTACACCAACTTGCACATGTTTCAACAACAAGTGCAGAGGAGCTCAGAAATCCGTAGGTAAGCTCATATCACTAACACTGACACTGACTTTACAATCTACAAATATAATATAAGACGCAAGGCGAATTTACCTTCTCAATGGAGCAAGCCTTGACGACATGAGGCATCTTCTCGAGAAACAAAACATGCGACTTCTTCAATCTCTCAATTGGCTCTGCATTCCTGCACAAGCCACCACCAAGCCTCATCAACACTTCCCACAACTCCCGCAAGCCTAAACTCAACTCAATAACTCAGAAGCAGTACGGTACATTGAGAGCTCAATCTGATAAACCCTAAGTGCATCCATCAACTTCCCTCTCAACTCCAAGAACAACGCTCCTGTCTCATACAACAACGCGCTCTTGAACCAAATCTTGCACTACTCCATCTCTTCATACACACTCTTGAAATCCCCGCAGCAGTCCATCTGCCAACACAGAATCCATCAAATTTCTCATCCTTTAATCTTGCACAAAACAAGCAAGAAAAACACTACATACAAGTCTCTCTGGTACAATCACTTGAAAACTCTCTCCCTTATCCATTAATTTTCCAAGGACCCCACGTGATTTCCCAGTAACCACCCAAAAAATCAACCACAGAGAGAGTTTCCAAACAACTACATAGAAGCCACTGTCGCTAGCATTCCTCAAAGAGTCAATACAAAACCAAAACCAAAAACCACTATCGCTAGCATTCCTAAAAAAATCAATATGAAAAGCAAATCAGATCCACTTAGTTTCCAAGAAGACTCACGTAGAGAAACCTAACGTCATTCTGATATCTCGGATGGTCCTTAAAGTTCCTAATACAATCCTTTAAAGCCTTCTCCAGCGCTCCTCCGTCTCCGACACTCCGATCCGCGCTCGATTGGTCCAGCGCGGCCTTAATTGCACTGTCGATTCAACCAAAACAGCAAAAAATCAAATCAGCCACATAAAATTGAAGGAATTGGAGAAAATTGAAGCATGATTGGGAGAGATTAGTGCGGTGGTTAGCTACCGGAGCCATGGGAGGAGCGGATCATCGGGGTGGCGGCGATGGAGGAGCGGCGGCACCGATTGTCGGAGGAGATGGCTGCCATGGTGAGGTGAGGTGAGTCGGCGAGCGAGTGGGGGGATTTTGAAACGGTGAGTTTGAACAGAGGGAAAATTTAGAGTTACGTTGGAGCACTGTTGGATGAATGATAGGAAAAAGTGATTCCCTCTGCTGTAAAATGGAATCCTAGCATTACATATTCGGAGGATATGGATAAAAATAATTATTGTGAATGATATTATAAATTTAATATTATTTTTTTATTATATATGTTAATTTTTTTTTATTTTGAATGTTTTAAAATACAGTGATATAAGTCGTCTCAAATTTTTTAAAATATTTTTAGATATTGAATCAATGAATCCTTATTTTCACTATTAGGAAAAAAAACAAATATTGAACCAACTTTTTTTTCATTTACATGATAACTTAAAACTATAGTACTCAACTCCATCAGAAATTCGAAGTTCATACATAACATTTGTGTTGGTGGTCACAAAAAAAAAAAACAAAAACATACTCCTCTCCCGTTACTAAGAACATTTCTTATCTTCCAAAAGAAATGATTCTCTAACAAATATTGTAAGGGTTTTTTCTTCTTTTTTTTGGAGTAGAACTGTATTGTAAGTTTGAAACTATGGTTGAAGGAATAGCAAGCTTGTGTTGCGCAATCCATTCTTGTTATCAGCAGCTTTATAGCTCGTATGAGAAGTTAAACCCAACTTTTCCTACATATAAGCGAGTTTCGTATCCCATCTTTTGCTTCCTGCATATCACGAAATCGACATGATTCAAAGCTCCTATATATCTAATCAACCGATAGACGTACGCACACATACACACAAAAAAAAGAAGAAAAAAAGACCAAGAATCATATGTTGTTGGCTCTCAACATGAAACATCTTGCACTTGTTTTAACTCTGATACTTCTCCTGTCACTGATGTTTCGACCAGGTGTATCGCAACTATCTCCATAGTCTCAACTCTACTGCGACGATGTGGCGTGGGACTTGAATATATGCCTCCCTTATCTTGTAGGGGAAGGTGGATATGCACCTTCAGTGGATTGTTGCGTTCAACTGACGGATTTGCAGCTTCTATCCACAGGAGGCCAAACCTGGAGAATCTGCGAATGTACGCAGTACCTGATAACTTCCATGCCGGGGCTGATTACTTCTTGTGTTGATGATTTCTCAGTGAAGTGTGGCGTTACTTTCTCGGGCTTTAATATTTCTAGCACCATGGTTTGCCCCTAATAGCTACCTAGTGTATATGTTGTGTCTATATGTCATATGAGGCTCAAGTTGTGCTTGATAGGATACAAAACAAATCAATTCCAAGTATGTAAACTTGCTTCGGAGTTGCTTCTTCCTTACATGGCGACAGATGAAATAAAATTCACGGCCGAATCTTCACGTTCTAGCTTTAGGTTGTATTTGTATGATGGTAGCAATTACGGATCATATGATGAGTAAGATTGTTTGAAATAAACTTTGATGCAAAATGATCTCTGATGGCTGTCTCCTTTGAAAACCATTAAATCTTTATGCCAAGAATTTTTCCTTGCATTATGGCATCAGATTACCAAGATTTCAACTTCTAACTTCTACGACCAAGTCCTTTGATTTAGCACAAAATATCGGTGCCGATGTCGAAGTGGTTCCTAAGTTCTTTTAGCGCCATGATTTAGCATGGACCTTGGAAAAACAATCCCATAAGATACAAACATTTTACATATTGGTTTGTTTTAGAAGATTTTTTTGCCTAGAGACCTGTATGGTCCAGGCAGCCTGAATTTGAGTTCAACTCTTCATATAAACAGCTCTTTAACCATACGAACAACCTAACTATAGCACTAGTCCAAATTCCATTTTTGAAGATTTTTCATGGGATATAAAATATAGAACTTAAAAAATCATAAATCATAAATGAAAAATGAAAAAATAATTCATAAAAATTTAAAAAATAAATTTTAATAAATTCTTTTAAATGCTTTTAGATCACCAAAAATATATAGAAAATAAATATTATAATTTAGAATACGAAAATAAATATAAAAAATTGATGTAGGGAATCTCTTGCATGATAGAGTCAAAAAAAGAATCCCTATAATGCAAGAATGACATTGCAGCTCCGTATAATAGGAATACGAACAGAAAAAAATGTTACAAATGATCTTACAACATTGCCACCAAGGACTTAAAAACACAATGGAAATCGACATCAAAGGCCCCACGAAACACAGGTTAAGAAATCACTTGGCGGTAGCCAACAACCAAGATGCATAGCAATTTGAAATCACCTGTATAGATGGCTACTCCACAAGCCCATTCCGTATTCCGCAAGTAGCATGACTGAAGAAGTGTGTTTTTAATTGTTAAAGGGCATACATTATTATCAAGAAAAGGAGGAAACAACCGCAAATTCGCATCAAATCTTCGAATGTCCTTGTCCGGCTTAGGGCACTCAATTACTCCCTGTCATAAAAATTTAAAAAAAAAAAAAAAAAACATACACACAAAGGGTAATTACTATAAAATGAAATTCTGACATATAAAGTAAATGATCACTTTTTTGAGAAAAAACAACTGCCTTTATTTTGTGAAGGAATTCAGAATCAATTTCCATGCAAGTAAGGGAATAACCCTAGTCTTAAGATCCGTCTCCCCATCAAGAGCCGAGGTCTGCATATAGCATCAACAGAATGTGTAAGACAGGTCCATAGTTTATGAATAAGCTCTGGATTATATCCTGCTTGCCTCATCCATCCGGATGCAGATCAGTTAGGTGAACACAGCATCAAGAGTTAAGAGGCGCATTACTCTCTGGTCTGTTGTCAGCATAAACTCATATATTTGGTGCAAGTAACACAGACCTAGCTTTTGCTATGCTCCCGTAAACTACGAAACAGCCTAGGCTAAGTAATAAGATCTCGAGAGAAACTTAGTAATCTAAGTGGCACTCTTTGGCTTATTATCACTCATAGTCTTGTTTTTCCATATATCAGATCATGGCATATCTAATCAAGTGTTTTCCTTCCTTCTTTTCTAGTCTAGGAAACTGTACAAGAAGATAGGTTTCTCTAACCACCAACTACAATGTGATTCAAGGCAAGACCTCTTTTCTTCACATCACCTCAGCTAAGAACTCATCATCAAATGAAGGGTTGAGATTAGGTTGGATAACCAACCATCAATTATTCTCAAATTACAGAGGAGTTTGAATTATTTCTTAGAGATATTATGTATTGGCGAATGGTGATAGATTCGGTAAGTTTATCTGTGTTTTCCTCTCGCAGAAGGCGCTCTATGAGAGTGACCTTTGCATTAGGTAAGTTGAGTTTCAGTAAGAATGGTGATCCTCTGCCTGGTGGCATGAACAGGACTCATAAAGGAGGGGATGCTGCACACACGACATATATAGGTATTTCGCAGTCTAGCTTCAATGGTACACTTCTATTGTACAACATAGGAAGCATAGGAGAACTTAAAATCTAACAAAGATCTATGTCAAACATTTATACACCCTTTCTTCTTCTTCTTCTTCTTTTTCCCTTCTCATTTTTGCGATGTCACAGAAACCCTCATCTTACCTCCACATAGCACAGCCCTTATGACTCTGAAGTTCCGAGAAAAACAAGATCGCAGGGGACCTCATCATTCTTCGAAGCCACACAATGTTCCCATCATGAATATCTTGAGCTTGAATCCATAAAGAAAACCACAGATTAATGTCACTACGAGAGAAGGGAATCAAGCATACCATTATTTATCAATGAAGCTGCAAAGCTCATATTTTTCACAGCATTTACAAGGATTTGAAAAAAGAAATTGCAATCGTATTTCAATGCTTCTCAATTTAAGCTTTCAGGGATGGTCTGGTGGGATACCAGGCATACCATTATTAATCATGTATGACTTCAGGAAACATTCCACATTCAATTATCAACATAGAAGTTTTACATACTATATGCCATAACAAGTAATGACAACTATTCAATATCTTAAATTAGAAAATACATTATTAATGACACACAACAAACTAGCTGTATATTAGTTTTATTTTCCGTGCTTTTATCAACTCAGGTTCGTGCAGGTTCTCCAAGAAGTTACAGGAATCATTCATGGATGAAATAAGAATACCTAGAGAAGAAGGCCTTCATACATGCTTTCTGATTCCATGCTTCACAATCCACACTTCCTTCTCATTAGCCTTTTTTATCAGAAAGATATCTGTTGTACTCATCCCATGCTTCCTTCATTGCAGAGACAGCAAATATGGAAATCAGAGGACCCCAAGTGCTAGCAGGGTTCACCGGTGTAATGAGAGGCCACAGCTGGAGGCACACAATCAACAGGAAATACTGATTCATGAAGCGACTGAAAACACAAAAACAAATCCCTGTCAGCAACTAACAATTGCCCTGGAGATAAAATGCAACCAAAAAAAGGTTGCAGGGTCTCTATTTCACGCCCTCTTCTTTTCTAATCCACATTGCTAATCGTACATGTAGTTTTAGTCGCAGACAGATTAGAAATATCAAGTCAATTTAGACAAGCAGGATGTCCAATTAATAGGGATAAACAGAATCGATGTCAAATCCATGTTAATAGTGGACGAGAATCTACATGTGAAAAATGCACCTCTAAAGTTCCAAGTAGGTGCAGTATATGAATCACAACAGAACTGTCAATACAGATGGGAAAAACAACAAAATCAAGGTCATGTATAGATCACCTGAATTGCTCCCATAAATTTTTAGGAAGAAAATTGAGGACGGTGTATTTTCTGTTTGAGATATGATTGTCACAATACAGCTCTTTGACCGAGTCATCTTCATTTATATATACAAAGCGCTTCATGATCAAATTCCCTCAAAGGTCCTCCCTCAAATGAACTCAATCCAGTGCTTCGTGACTTTCAATAATCCTCCCTGTGAAATGAACTCTTAGCAACTCCATCTCCTACAATTGGACAAAATAATCAGTTAGATGATATCTTCATATATTATTGTTATCTAAAATGTGAGAATGTGATATAGAGAAAAAGCATGCAGGCATTGTTTACGGCTCTGACATGACCTAATTGGTTATATTAAGAGAAAAAATAAAATCACTCGAACAGTATCTTCAAAACATGTATCACCTATATCAGTTGGGTTATTGCCAAGATAAGGCTATATGCACGAGATCAGGAATACTAAGAAATCGCATTAAACACATAAAAGGAATCACACATTTTGATACTTAGCATTGCAGCGACCGGAGAAAAAACATTGCAATGAACATGGATCATCTAAACATTATGCCAAATATATGGACTTGAGTGAACCATGCCAAGTTCATAGACTTCGAATTGCCTGAAACTCAATCATCTTAAGGAACAAAGCTATAATCTCCGATCGTTTTTAGCTTGGTAAATTTATCCATCTAAATATCTGCATCATGGTTCTAACCTACATATGTGAAGCTCAATATACAAAGCATGTTATGTTCAACATTCTGGCAACAGAAATAGTTCGGCGAAACGATTACTACACTTGCACTCACACAGCTTGACCTGAATGAAACGGTAATGATCAGCGAAAGACACCATCGCTCAAAGTGATTTAAGATCAATAGAACTCATTGAAATGCAATGAACTTGTACTCTCAGATTATCATAAAATAAGCATTAGATATCACATTGAACGGCCATTAGTACCAAAAAGATAACAAGAAACATGAAAATCAGAGCTATCAAAATCGTTCAGGATTCGCCGCTTCCGGGGCCACTGTCAGTCAAACAAAATCAGAGAAGCCATACGAACCAGAGAAACGAGGGAAGAGATCGAACCTGTCAACAAGCCGGGAATATTTCGCCGCAGACCGCGACTACACGAGCCGAGTTCCAAAAAGGATGCTTTCACTGAGATGGATATTCGGAGAACATCGCAATCATAGTCGATTTATCCCCTATCGCACGCAATCGATCTCAGATACGTTTTGAGTCGTTGATGATCTGAGAGATCTCGAGCGGAAAACGTGAGGAACCGAATAGACGATGGAAGTGGCGGCGACGACGATGACGAGGAGCGAGGTGAAGAGGTGATTGTGATCGCCGGCGAATTGCAGGCGGCGATGTTGGTGGAATTTTCTACTTTGCCGGTGGAGGAGGAAGAAAGTCCGGTGGTCTGCGATGAATGGGGTCCAAATCGAATGAACGGTCAGGTTAGAAATGATGATCTGAGTGGCGAGATTAAGTGTGGTGAATTTTCTGCGTTTGGGAGGAATTTGGTTTAGTGGGATGTTTGCCTCCGTGAAATGTTGCACCGGTGCTATGGGTCCATGGGGGAAGTCAAGTCACGGGGGAGAGGCATATCTGCATATGCAGTTTTAGATTCGGTCCAACGGGAGCGTTTTGTAAACCCTTCATAATAAAAAAAAAATTTGTCAAAAGGGTTACCGTTATATATATTTCGTGCTTGTGAAACCTTTGTTTTACTTTTTCATAACAAAAAATGTTACGTCTGTTTTTTCATTCTCCCTGTCCGATAAAGGCTCTCTCAGGTGTTATAAAAAAAGGCTCGTTATACATATAAAAACTCGTTACTCTTTCTTTCGGACGTTGTCTTCTCTTCATACAGAAGTCTTTTCCAAACTTCATCCTAGTGCATTTTTCACAATGGGAACAGAACACACGACAATATGAAAATTTTCTACCAATCGTTTGAAGTGCAGTCACTGCTTCAGTGCTTCCCCCTTTCTAAACCGGCACATCAAGCGACACTGACCGCCAACCCAAAAGTCTTGATTCGGCCCAATGACTTCGACGTAGCGACAAAGTCAGGCTCAACTCGGCCCACATCGACTCCTTACAAAATCCACGTCCATGCACGTGTACCCAACAGCCAACATCAGACCCATGCGCCCACGCGAGCAGTAATGGGGTGGAGGTGGGACCCACTTCGCCGACAAGATAATTGGGGTACGTGGCGGTTGTTTTGGTGATAGGAACCGGCCACCCACGCAGATCGGGCGGTGGAGAGAGGACGAGTGTGGGAGTATTTAATTTGGACGGCTGCCGCCGTTCTTGATTGAATCGTGTAGGTCCTTTTGGCGTTTACTTTGGGAAACTAGCTAACGATATATTACGGTTAGAGTGATACTCGTTCTTCTTTATGTATCATAATTATTATAATTTTTTAATTCAATATAAAATATAAGAGGTTTTATTATTCATTAAGATGATATGATTAATTTTTTAATGGATTATGATTTTAGTATATGATATTTATTATCATTCATTTTTCACAACATTATCTCAAAAATAACGTTTGATCGTTCTATAACACCGATCAAAATCTTTATTATCATGCGTATCCGATCAAAAATTATATGGATTGGTAGAATTCTCATTAGATCTTACTCCATATTACTAATAATTTTATAACCAATCATTTTTGCAACTAATTACGTCAATAAAGCAAACTTGAAATATAAAACTCATCTTATCATTAATGATTCATAAAAAATACTCATGAAAAAATTTTGATCGTTAAAGATATAAATCAAAGTTTTCAAAAGAAAATTCCGAAAAATTTCCCTATGTCAACCGAGTACCCTGTAAATCCGAAAGATTCTTTAAATCAATTATCGCTGACGGACTCACCAGCACAAAATAGTTTGGCACTCAGCAGGCTTTGATCTCTTGACTTCTTCCCACATTAGAAAAGTTAGACTGAATTGCGTGGGGTGGGATAATCCCCTAAATCAATGTTCGAAAGCTTGGAAAATAGGAGACTAAATGGAAAATGAGTTCGAAAGATGAGTACCCGACATTTCACCCACTTTCCCCTACCATTTTGACGACCCTTCCGTTCTCTCAAACCTCGCCTACGAAACCGTATCACTGTGAGCTTCATCCTACATTGAGCTAGGCGTTGGATAAAAAAGCATTTAGGCAACCATAGAGCTACTAGTAATTGATTTAGATAGGGAGAGAGGCGACGGCGATGATGGTACTGACTACTGAGAGTTAGGCTACGGTTGAGCTTTTAGCTAGTCGCCCACTTTCGGTTGAGACTTCAGAATTACGGGAAGGATTTGGTAGCGGAATCGGAAACAAAGAGAAGTTGTCATGGTCCTTGTGTGCCGTATTATGCAGTGGTGTAATTATGGTTTGCCTTTTTAGTTTGTCCAAGTACATATTTTTTCGTAAAGATAAGCCTATACGTGCATGTACTTACCTCTCTCCTATGTGATAACGATCAATGTACTCCTTCCTCGGGTAATATTTATAACCGTCACTAAAATTTATTTGTCTGTTAATTTATTCTGATGAAAGAAATAATTTTTTAAGGATAATGGGATATTGAGAATGTTGTGAGATGAGATATTAGATATATTGTAATAAAATATGATTGATGTGATTTTTTTAAGATTAAATATTGAATAAAAGAATAAAGATTACAATTAAATTAAGACAGCCCAAAAAATGTTAACATACCATGAGATGAAGGAAGTAATAAAAAAAAGATGACAAATTATATTCATTTTTAAATCTTTATTTTATGGTCAAAAGATTTTAAATAATAGTTATTGAAACATATGAAATCAGAGAAAATCCACACATTCAAAACACAAAAGAGAAACCAGTATATGGTCGGACCTGATTCTCATTTTCAAGACCAAGCATAAAAAATGTTAAAAAGTATCATCTTCGTCCATGAAAATTATTGATTATTTAAATATCTCATAGAAATTATAAATATTTTATATTTTGATAAAAAATAATATTAAATCAATTATAATATATCACAAACTTCTATCACAGCTGTTATAATGGATGACCAAAGATCAAAGAGAACCCACTATATGGTTGGACCTGATTCTCGTTTTCAAGACCAAAAAATAAAGAGGCATAAAAAATGTTAAAAAGTATCATCTTCGTCCAAGAAAATTATTGATTATTTAAATATCTCATAGAAATTATAAATATTTCTATTTTGATAAGAAATAATATTAAATCAATTATAATATATCGCAAACTTCTTTCACAGCTGTTATAATGAATAATATTTTTAATATTATTTAATATAAATTCAACACATATTCTTTCAATCTCATCATTTTTACAATGACACATAGTTCAAGATATAATTTAATATGGTTAAATATTATTTTTTATAAAATTATTATAAGACATTGATGATAGATTAAGTTGTGTGAATTTTAATTTTGAGTCTATTTCAAAATTTTCTGATATGTTAAGAATAAAAATAAAATACTTCAAAAAAAATTATGAGATAAAAATAATTTATAATTTTTTTAATCAAAATCAAATTATTATAATTTTATTGGGAGAGGAGGATAAAAAGAGGCAAGAAAAATGCATTGAAATCCTTGAGGGATAAACAGAAGACGCGTAACACACCATGAAACCCATACGTGTCAGTCTCCCGTTGAACAAGTCACTCTAGGTGTCGGCCTAGCTTTACCTAAAAATCAAGCAGCCAGCAGCCTAGCAAAGCAACCATTTTCCCATATTATCGTCTTCCCTGGAATTTTACCCGGGGGCGGCGGCTTGATATGAAATGGTACGAATTCAGTGAGCTTAGTCGGCGGGCGGCGACTGAGACTTGTTTGGGTTTTGTCATTTGGTGTGGGGCGTCGATGTCTGTCGTGATTCGTGACACATGCATGGAAAAAAATGGACAGAAAATGGTACCGCCAATGGTGTCATCGCACACCGTCCCATGCATTTGATTCTCACGTTTTTGCCGATTGAGGCGACGCGTGACATTGATGGGATAAATATTCATCCCGTTTTAAATAAATTACTTTATGTTTGTAGTTTATGTTGTTTTAAAATCAATTTTTTTTTCTTTTTTTTTACAGAAAATGTTTTATTTCATTGAATCATGGGTATGAATAAAAATGTTAAAAAAAAAACAGGGACGAAACCTAAATTAAATCAACTAAACTCTAATCAAATCAACTAAGATAACAAAATAAACACCGACTGAGGGTTCTTCTATGAATGGTGAAATTGAGGACGTGAGTAGCTAACTAATTCGTTAATTGGTTGCTTTCTTTGTACACAAGTTGAACTTTTAACTTCCCACGCTTGTTCAAGTAATTGACAACATCGGGCAATAAAATAAAAATAAAAATAGCAGGATCGTTCTCCGTGACACTTTTTATATAATTACTTTTTTTCTTATTGATGAAAAAAAAAGTCTATAAATCACGTAGATATCAGAGTTAGTTATCTTGAAAGAACCAATAGAAAAGAGATTGTTCATTGAGAAAATATGTAAGAAAATGTATTTAGCATTTAAAAAAAAATCATCATGTGAACTGTGACAATGACTTACTCTCTCCTTTTCAAATTAATCGAAATATTTTGACTAATATAAATATTGAATTTGTGTGAATTTCGATGAATAATGAATATTTTTTTGTGACAGTGGGTTTATTGTAAAATTATGAGAAGGATTAATGGATATATTATTTCTGAAGAGATTGATTTGATTTTTTTTATGATTATTAAAATGAAAACACTTTTCATTTATTTTGAAATTGATAAAAAAAATATTTCAATTAATTTAGGACGAAGTAAATAATATATTTTACTATTAATCCATTTTCTTTCCTTTTTTGAAAGTATACATTTTAAATTTTATTATTTGAATTTCAAATCCTTTGGACAATGACTTGATTCACATTAACCACGTTAATCAAATTAAAACGAGTAAGAAAAAAAATGAATACCAATTTTTCAAACGAATTATTCGCGGTCAAAAATAAAAGGTCTCACATTAAAACAGCGTGTGAGCGGCGACAGCGATGGTCTCTCACACGTCGACGCACACCCCAGCAGTCAATTCCCCACAAGAACCGCTCACACGTTTCACACCCAGCCCCGCCGCCCCAGCCCACACACAACACAATATCAGATCCCAAAATTCCCCTCCACATTTTTTTTAAAAACAAAACAAAACAAGTCGCCGCTGACATTGCCACGTAACCCGGACAACCATTTACTCCCCATTGTCTCCACCCTCTGGGCCCCACGCACCCCAACTTCCCTTATTTAACCACACCTCTTCACCATTCTCTTCCTCATTATTCCATCAAAGTCCCTTCAATGGCTCCCAAGCTACAACTCAAAATGGCCCCACCAGCAGCGGCGGCGGCGGCGAATCTGAATCAGGTCCGATATAGAGGAGTACGAAAGAGGCCATGGGGCCGGTACGCGGCGGAGATCCGCGATCCGGGGAAGAAGACGCGCGTCTGGCTCGGCACGTTCGATACAGCCGAGCAGGCCGCGCGTGCGTACGACGCCGCCTCTCGTGAGTTCCGAGGATCCAAAGCCAAGACCAATTTTCCTACCTCCACCACGACCGCCACCACCACTCCCTTTATCGAAGCACCGAAGGCGAAGAAGGCCGAGGAGAAGGGCAATTCCGGCAGTGAGACGAGCACGGTGGAGTCGTACTCCCACGCGCCGCCTCAGCCGCCGATGGGAGTTCCGATCACGCGCGGGCACGTGTTCTCGGCTTTGCCGCCGGCGGCGTCTTTTTATCAGAGGCAGATGATGACGATGAATATGATGATGATGCCGACCCCACAAGGGGTTCCGGTTTTTGTCTACGATCAGGTGGCCGGGTTCGGTGGGGGCGGTTCAAGGTTTGTGAACCCGGTTCAGGGGTACCGGTTCGGACAGATGAGTGGGTTTGGTGGCGGTGCTGGGGGCCACGCGGTTAGTGATTCGGACTCGTCGTCGGTGATTGAAAATGATGGGAAGAATGAATTTGAGGGGAAGATGTTGAATCTTGACCTCAATCTTGCTCCACCTGTTGAAGCGTAGAATTTATGGTGGTTTTTTTGTTTTTCTTCAGAGGGGAGGAGGCGAAAATGTGAATAGCTGATGTAATTCAGTTTTAGTTTTTTTCTTTTTTTGGATCGATCGTGATTTATTTTTGTGTAGACTGATCGACATGATGTATCAATGTGATTCACTGTTTTTTTAAAGCAATATTACTCTATCGGATTTGTAAAGCTAGGGCTTGGATCATAGGAAATTAACACTCTCCCTCTGTCTCAATCTTCCAGTGCAATCCCTATAAAACAAATTCAAAAAATTCTTATATAATCATGTTTGTTTCTCAATACTAGTTCACTACACTTCATAAATAAAAATTTTCAATTAATTTCAGTGTGATTTTATTTTGTAATTGTTTTTTTAATTTAAAAAATTGAGTTGGATTTGGAACGAAAATTTGAGGTGGATATAATTCGATCAACGGTTAAGTTAGTAGTGATCCTTCATATGAGTCGAACTCGTTGTCATTTTCCAACCTGAGTTCGAATTGATTAAAATCCAACTCTAGATAAATAATAAAATTCAAATCTAAATTTATGAATGACTTAATCATATATAATTTTAATGAAAAAGTTACATTTGATCCCAAAGTAATTTTGCCAACTTCAACAACAATTTATATTTATATTGTAACTTGTAGACCACCTTAAATATTTTACAGGAAAAAAACTGTTAGTGTCATACATAATATTCAAATTAATTTTGATATCAACCTGTTTTGGTTTTTTTTTCACAACTTATACACAAAAAAATGCCATATATATAATTCACAAAAATCAAAATTATTGTTTAAAATTGAAAAATTCTAATTAACATTCAAACATAAATGAAACTTACTTTTATTCTTTTGCCTGATTTGTATTAGATTGGAACACAAGAAAAAATAAAAAATAAAAACGTTCCATCTTGGACAGCAAGCAAAACTGCGTCAATTCTACGCAGATCCGACCGTTTATACTCATCACTCTCCGCACATTCTCTCTTCAGAGAGGATTGAGGGGAAACTGGAGATTGTCCATCTCTGCTCGTCGGCCGCGGCCAATCACTCATCTCCGACGACGATCGGCGTCGATGATTCCTCTCCCAACCACCCTTCCCATTCCCCATCGGATCCTCGATTCATCGCCACGAAAGTGGAAAGGAGGATCGAGGATAGGGTTAGGGTTTTGGTGTGCGAGGCTATGATGAATGATCTGTGGGGGTGAGTGAGTTCGGTCTTGTTATGTGTATGGAAGGGTTTTGTAGCAGCCATTGTGGTGTCTGATTGGCATGTTCGACCAAGAGGTGGTCGAAATCGGGGAAACTAGGGTTTTCTCGTTTCGATTCGGCGATCGGTTTGCTTTTTGCCTGAAATCGATGGTGCTGTTGGCTGTTGTTCATCCTTTTGCCTTGCGGGGATTGATCGGAGAGTCAGAGCGGAGTTTATCGAGATGGAATCGTGGTTCCCTCTGATTGTGGAATTTGGTTGGAGCGATGAATTCGATGGACCGATTGAGATGGATAGAGAAGGAATATCTCCCGTAATGAAATTCGGTATTGTTCGCACAAACTGTGAGTGTAGATTTGCTGTGGTTTGTGTTTGTGGTGGGGGATGATAATTTTAGATGATCTGATTATTTGATACGTTGATCATTTGGGTAAGCATCAAGCAGTATTCATGATGGGAGAGTGAATTGAGGGTCTTTTGACCGTGATTTATGTTGCGATATTCTATTGGTGATTGTTCGATATCAAGGCTACTTAAAACACTACATTTCCTAATTTTTATATCCATGATCACTTGTATGTCGGAGACTTTAGCATAAAATAGATTTGACCAAATAGATTTCTCATGCTGGTCATATTAGTTGGTTTGTTGCCATCATAAGCTTGATCGAGTTTGAGCTAAAAGATATGTCAGATTTAAAGGATTCGTTTACTTGATTGTTCTTGATCGAAGCTGTCAAAACCCACGATTTGACCTAATCAATGTAACAGAAAACGGTTTCATTATTCGAACGATTCAGGATTGAATACTTTTTTAATCGGTTTAATCGTTTATTAAGCGATCTTCTCGATTTTTAATGTTATTGACAAATATATTTTTTAAGCATATAATATTAATACATATACCTTTCTATTTACAATATATATAAAGCGGTTGATGAAGGTAGAACCACAAAGCACAAGAGAATAAATCTTTTGCGATCAATCACGCCCTTGGTGTAATTTAATAGATCTAGGTTCTTTTATAAAATGTAAATGAAAATTTGTCTTGGTGAAAAAGAAGAAGAGAGGAGCTAGAATTCCATGGGAGGAAAGACTGATGGAGATGGAGATGAAAGAAGTAAGGGACATTTTTTGGGAGAGGAAAGTTAGGTTAAGATATTCTAGGGTTTTTTTTTTTACTTTTTATTTTCTAATTAGATTGTATTTCTTCCGTTCCATTCAAATTGAACCCTTTTTTGGGTTTTCCCATTCAAATTGTAACCTTTGCATATTTATTAATTTTTTTCATATAAAAATACCAAATTAACCATACTTTATATCACATCAATCCATCAATCATCTTTTCTCTTTCTTCTTTTCCTCGTTTCTTTATCTCACACTCTCACAACGACAAAATTATTATTCTTTATTAATTCAGCACACACATAAATTATCATACCGGATCAAACCGTTGTAATTAAATGGAACGGAGGGAGTATATATCTTTTTTTGTCCTTTTCTTTTAACTTTCTTTAATTGAATCTTTATTTTTTTTCGGTTAAAAAATAATAATTAATAAATGATTAATCAACAATTAAAAGAAATTAAGGATTAATCGATCAATTAATCTTTTGATTACTTAATTCTAGCATTCATAAAAAAAATTAAGGATTAATCGAGTTTTTTTTTGTCACAACCGGGCTTTGATTACATCGTTGATTTCCATGGATCGATTATTTGACAAGTTGATCATTTGGGTTAACATAAAACAATGTTCGTCATGAGTACATGGGAGGGATTTGAGGGTCTTTTGATCGTGACTTACGTTATGAAATTCTCGTTGTTGGCCATTATTCGATATCAAGGCTATATAGAACAACTTTCACTGTTTGGAATTCCTATGATCACTTGTTTGTCGGATCCTCTAACACAAACCAAATAGATTTGGCAAAATAGTTTTGTCATTTCAGAACGATTTGTTATATTTAACATATTTTTCTAACGCATTCACTGATTTGTTTGAGCTCCACGGTTCTTGATCGGAGTTGTCGAAACTCTATCCAATTTGAACGGATTTTCTTAATTTTGTGTCATTTCTTGACTTTGATCCGCCTTTTGGTTTGAGAGGCGTTGATTACATTTTAAGGCGATTTCGGTCTTGTTGTCTACATGAAATGGTGTGGAAACCGGTGTCTGATTGACATGGTAGTGGTAAATTAGGAGTGGATACTGTAGAATTTAGGGTTCGATTCTCGGTTCGATTTTGGTTTTGCTTTTTGCCTTTCATCGATGACGCCGGTTGTGAGCTCATCCTTTTGCTGTGCAAATATGACCGTCGCCACAATGAGCCTACCAAGATAATTTCCTCTTCGATGAACTAACTCGTTGTGAACATGAAAAAATGATTATGAAATCGTTTACCGAATCGTTGGTTATATATATTATTTGGATTTGGTTAATTGATCTATATTAATGGTCATCGGTTGTTATTGTTTAGTTAATTTGGTTACAGTTAATCAATTTAACATGATCGATTAAACGATTTTTAACCGGTTAACCATCGATTTAACCTAATCTGTTAAACGGCTTTTAATCGGTTAACCGATGGTTAATCGGTTAAAAACCGTAACCAAATCGAATAAGTAAACGATTTTATTTTAAAAGTCAAAATTGAACCTTTTAATTAATCGGTTTCGGTTTGGTTTCGGTTCGATAAACGGTTTCGTAACCATTTTAACATCCTTAGATAGAGGTATGTGTTTGTGTGTGCACATGAGACGATGATGACTTACATGATCTGATTTGACAAGTTGATCATTTGGGTTAACATAAAAAGAGTGTTCATCATAGGTGACATGGAAAGGGATTTGATGGTCTTTTGACCAAGACTTATGTTACGAAAGTCTTGTTGTCGGCGATTGTTCGATATCAAGGCTACTTGGAACATTGCTTTCCCCGTTCGTAATTGCTATGATCACTTGCATGTCGACTCCTCTAGCACAAACCAAGTAGATTTGGTCCAATAGATTTATCATGCTTGTCTAATAGTTGGTTTGTTGTCTTCACTACCTTGATCGAGTTTGCCTGGAAAGATAATGACGGATTTAAAGGATCTTTCTAATCCACTTATTGCATTTTTCGTCTTTGACAGTTTGACTATTCTCGACCGGAGTTTTTATTGCTCTTATCAGATTTGATCTAATGGATTTGTTGGATATCTTGATTTTGCGCGCTTTGTTAGATTTTATCCATTTTTCAAATTTGATTGGCTTTTACGTGATAGACATGCTGGTTAAATCAGGTATGTGATGAGTAAATTTCCGGGCTGGGTATGTGATGAGGTCTTGCATGGCTTTTGTGTTTCATAGTTCTCTTTTGCTTGCTTGTTATTGTGAAAAGCATTTGGCATCTAAATTTCTTGTTCCTGCTTTTTCGGTTCCTGTTAATCTTTGATCTTCTGTTGTACTTTAGGCATATATGAAAGTGGCAGTTATCCTGGCCGTTGGCATTTCTGTTCTCTAGTTGGTTGATTGCTGTTTGCCTTTATTTCTTCTGTCAATTATTCTATCGCGCTTGAATTGTTAGATATCTCGCATGTAATTTGGCATGACAGTTTTTTCCTTGTCGTTCGAAGCCTTTTCTTTCGGTTTTCCTTGTTTGGTAAAGTTACACGTCCGTCAGATAGGCTCTGTGTTTCTTTTATATGGGGTGATGGCTTGGATATGTGAAATCCGGCTGAGCTGTTACTGGCCATTACATTTTATGTTGCAGATTGTCGTGTCAACCATTGTTTTCCTGGTAATTGTCGTGTCACAGTTGAATCGTTAGATCTCTCACATGTCATGCGCCATGACTATTTTGCTTCTTGTTTCTCTTGTTTAATAAGTTTGCACGTCCGTCGTTAAACTTTGCCTTGTTTTTTTTCCCATCCTTTTAGCGACCTTGCACACGCTCTTCTTATTTTAATGATGGAACTCTCACTCATCATTCGACAGCGTATAGACGTTAAATCCTGCTCGGGCTGTTGCTTTTAACCCCCTTCCTTTGCATCTTATGTTGCAGATTGTCAAGATGAATGCGTCGTTGTGTTGTATCGACCATTGTGCTTTTCCCTCGGTTTCCAGTGATCCGTGCCATCACTGCTTTTCTTTGCCACTGTCAATTGTGAACCCATTGTGCTTGATTTCTTAGAGCCTAAGTGCTAAAATAAATATAATTATTATTATAATTTGACATGAAAAATAGTTTTTATCATTAATTATAGAATTATCATTCAAATATTTATTTTTATTTTATACGTAAATGATTCTAGTTGAACAAATTTTTTTCTCGATCTTTTTTTTTTTTAAATTTATCTAAGGACAATTTAGATGTCGATGTTATTTTTTTTTTTACAAAATTCTCTTCAAAATTTCGTACACTTTATAAAATTTTCAAAATTATACTCTGAATTTTTTTATCCAAACTTTTATCCGTATATTCTACTAATTTTTTGAATTATATTTTTATATATTTCTTTATTAGGTAAGTAAAGCCTTCATTATCTTTTGAAAGTGAAAAAATTTTAAAATTGATCATAATTGATGATGTGGTAAGGATAGATATATCTATCTTTGTTTCTAAATATGAAATCAATTTTATCTCACTTTTATATTAGCATTATTTTTTGTTCATAATTAAACCATTATTTTCATATTTTGATTTTAAATTATAGATATAACATTACATATAATTTATGATTGGATGTGTTTTTGGGTTTGAATCATGGATATGTTCGTCAGCTGATATGATTGGCCACGCTGCGTGGATTGTTGGGGGGTTCATAAGTTGATCCGTGAAGCAAGTGAATTACTTGGTCTAGAATGGAATTGTGGTTTCGTGCTGCCGGCGTCCCTGACCTTTCTCATCTTGTCTGATTTACAGATTTATACATTAAACTGTACTTTTTGTCGTCTCAAGCTTAATTTTGATGAAATGTTTGATCCGATATATAATTTTATATATGGATTATGGATTAAATTTTTATAGAATTGAATGAAAAAATAATATTTTTTTAATGATTGTGAAGTGTAAGTGAGATTTAGGAGAAATAATGAGAAAGAAGAAGGAAGAAAATACTAAAATAGTTTGATCATATTAACATACATAAATTATCAAATAAGAAATAAATAAAAACATTGTAAGCAAATTGGATCAGAGGGATATTCACGTCCGTTGGAAACAATGTTATCGTTTAATAGAAAAAAATAACGTTTAATTTCCTGAGTCTAGACACATAATCCATATCAAGTTTAAAATATATGTTTATCTCATGTCGTCAAATAAAATCTTATTATTTGATACGTAAACACATTAAAAAAGTTCATAAAATGATTATATGTATATATATATTGTTATTTTTGAAAGAAAATTGAATTATTTTGATATGAAACTCCATTTAAAAAAAAAGAGATCATTTTAAATTATTTTTAAAATTTAAAGGAATCATTGTAAAAAATCAGAAGAAATTTCATTTTTTTTATTTGTTTAATATTAGACAAAAAAGAGTCACGTGACAGTCTCCGTCAGTTTGAACCTCTGCCTCTCTTTTGTCCGCAGCCTCCATCACGAAAACGCGCACACACACTCAACACCACTTTTCCTCTCTCTACTATCTCTAGAGAGCGATGGAGACAGGCTCGATCGTAAATGGACCCTACTCAAAGTGGTGGTTCAATCAACCGAAGGCCGAGCCGCCTACTTCGACCGGCGGTGCGTTCTCGATCAGGTCGGTGCTCGACGCCGTTTACGCGAACCTCGACCCGGAGGATTCCCGTCCCGTCATCCCTCTCGGCCACGGCGACCCCTCCGCTTTTCCGTCATTTCGTACCGTTGATGTAGCGGTTGATGCTGTGGTCGAGGCGGTCAGGTCGAGTCGTTTTAACTCGTACGCTGCCTGCGCCGGAATCCTCCCGGCCAGAAAGTGAGTGATCGAACACAAATTTTAAAAAATCTCTTAAATTGTTTGACAATGTCGTTTTCTTTCTTATGAGGAGATCGAAAACATTCACTTTGTTTGCATTTCGTCTAATCTAGACGTTGTTTTTGTCCTAGTAGTTTTCTTTCTGTGTGTGCATTTTTGGTGGAGTCACTTTTACGTTATTGAGATTTGGGATGGATGAGTATTGAAACTGTGTGGTGCCCTATTTATTTATTTAAAAAAAATGGGAAATATGTCATGATATCTCCAATTTTAGATGTGTTTAGTAAAATGATGAATGTTAAAAGGATGGGATGAATAAATATTGAGATTTGGATTAAATTAATGATAGTGGATCTTTCCGGGATCAATATAAAGATTCATTTTTTTATATATATTTTAATATTGGTTGGTTATTTTGATTTGGATGGGTCCGATACATATGTAAGTGGATACTAATGGATTGTGACCTTTGTGTGGAATGTGCCTATACTTAATTCTATAGTTGTGTGGTACTAATTACTTTACAATGTTAGGACGTTAGGATTCAGACTCTGGTTGGGGTCCGCGATAATATAGTTTATTGTTGATGGCAATGGATCAGTGATTCAGCTCCCTCGAATTTTCTTCGGTTTTGAGTTGGCTCCAAGACTTGTTAAAGTCAACTTTTTACTGTTCGACAATGTCAATATCAATGTTAAATTGTTATGTTGACCGTTTTGATTGAATGATATTATCCTGTAACAATGGTTCTTTTTCAAGAGAAGAATTTTTATTACTTGTTCTCTTCTTCCTTTTGGGTAGTGGTAAGGCTGAAAGAGAGGAGAATGAGAGGCGAAGGGAGGAAATGTAGACTTTCGAGGAATGCTGGGAGCAGCTTAAAGTTTTTGTTAGCAATGTTTGAGTAGATGAGTGTTATTTGTGAATTGTGAGACACTAGAGCCTCTTGCTCAACTTAAGATTTGGGTATTAACCCTCTTGCTCTTCTAATTGCTTATACTATCATAGTAGTCTTATGATCAATAGAAATATAGAATCATTCCCAGGCTTCTGAGTTCTGACTGACTTGTCTAAGGCTTTATTGATGGCACGAAACTAGACTGTGCCAATACATCATAATCATTGTTCAGTGCTATCATTGCAGAGCTGTTGCTGAGTACCTTTCTCAGAACCTTCCATACAATTTGTCGCCCGATGATGTTTACATGACCGTCGGTTGCAGTCAAGCTGCAGAAATCGCCATTGAGGTTCTTGCTCGCCCGGGTGCCAATATTCTTCTTCCAAGGCCAAGTTACCCGCATTATGAACTTTGTGCTGCTAGGCAGAAGATTGAAGTCCGCCATTTTGATCTTCTACCTGAAAATGGGTGGGAAGTCGACCTGGATCTGGTGGACAATCTAGCAGATGAGAATACTGTGGCTATCGTTATCATAAACCCTGGAAATCCTTGTGGAAATGTCTATACTGATAAGCATCTGAAAGAGGTATCGTACAAGTTGCTTCTAATTTTTTCTCGAGCGCTTAATCCTGCTCAAACTGGAATTTATTTTTTCCCTGACTACATCACGTTGTCTGTCTAAATTCTTGTGTTGCTCCTTATTCGTATTATATCCTGTCAACTACTGTTGCTTCACTAAACAGATAGTACTTTATTTTAGTTTGGAAGGAGTTAAACTACCATTGCCCTTCTTTTTCATAGGTGGCAGAAACTGCAAGCAAGCTTGGGATTGTTGTGATTGCCGATGAAGTGTACGGTCACCTCACATTTGGTTGCAACCCATTTGTGCCAATGGCGGTATTTGGCTCTATTGTGCCTGTTCTAACTCTTGGGTCCATCTCAAAGCGTTGGGTCGTTCCTGGCTGGCGTGTTGGTTGGCTTGTGACAAGTGATCCCAACGGCATCTTGCACAAATGTGGGGTTAGATTTCTATTCCTATGAATTTCACTGAAGTTAAACTATCCCCCACCGGTGATAGCATAGCGTCCGAATTTGAGACGTTAACGGAGGAAATGTGAATAAAAAAAAACTGATACCAGAAAGTTCAAGAAAAGTTCCATTACCAATAGGGAAATAGCTAGATCTTGAAAATCGACTAAACACTAGTTGAAAATCTAGTGTTGTAGCAGTAGCGCAATGCTAAGCTTTCGGATCCTATCCATACATGAGGTTATGGCTATAGTGTTGTAGATGATATGTCAATCACAGTTTCTGTGAAGCATTACATAACATATTCACCAAAAAAACAAAAAAAGGGGTATTAAGCTACCCAATCTACTAGATCTCTTACATTAGAATAAGGGTAAGCTACTATTTCATCCATGTCGGAATGTATATGATGTAGGACGATGAAAGAAAAGAGGAATTAGGATCGATTTAGAAAAGAGAAAGGAGGATTTAGAAGAGATTAGAGAAGAAGAGAAGAGTTGAAGAGGGAAATTAAGACAATAATATTCTTGTTCATACAACCTCAATATCTGTTATAATACTAGAAACCGGTATTTATATGAAATAAAAAGCATACAAACCAAGATGTGAAATAAAAAGCATACAAACAAAGATGACAATAAATTAAGAAAACAACAACAAATGAAGCGTGGGAAGTTCACGCCTAAATCTTCATCAAATATGTCAAATCCGGATTTAAGCGTGTTTGGGCTTTCGTCGGCTGTAGGCTTGCGTGAATCAAATAGTTGGCCTGATATCAGTGAATTATTTGAACCATATTACTGTAAGTCTGTATTAGCTGTGAGCATGTATTTGATGGGCGATGTGGTTCAGCTCTGTAACGCCTCTTGCTTAACATGGTTTCTTCTTCTTTTTTTTTCCTTCTTATCAGTTTGTGGACTCCTTGAAGTATATCCTTGCTCTTTCCTGTGACCCTGCAACAGTTCTTCAGGTCTCTGTCTGAGATTCGTTTGCAGATAATGTACTATGAAGTCTACCTACTATCAAAAGGACACAAAATTAGAAACTCACCAATTTTGTAAATGATGGCTTTGTTCAAGCACGATAGATACTGAGAGGATCTATACATGATATTTCAGGCGGCGCTTCCTCAAATCCTTGGCAAGACCGGAGACAACTTCTTCTTGAAAATCAAAGATATACTGCGTCAAGATGTAGACATCTGTTATGATGTTCTCAAGGAGATCCCTTGCATTTCCTGCCCGTATAAGGCAGAAGGCTCCATGTTTGTAATGGTAAAACGATTCTAGGCATTCGACTTCTTGCTTTTGAGGGCGATTGAACTTTGAAATTTAGATGACAGTTAAATTTGGTTTATGCAGGCTAAGCTTGACCTGTCTATGCTGCATGAGATTAAGGATGATCTCGATTTCTGTGTCAAACTTGCTAAGGAGGAGTCCGTGATTGCTTTACCTGGTAAGCAATGCTTATCGAACTGACTATGTACTCCTTGACAGTTCTTCTCTGAGAAAGCTGACTTGTGTCTTGATACTTGGCAACTGTTCGGCATCTCTTGTGCTTTTGTTAATCTCAGATGCGATCAAGAAACGGAGTACTATTTGAAGTAGTTACTCATTTTAGATGGAATACGAACAGTGCCAATAAAAGGTTATTTTTTGATGTATATTTATGTTTCCGTAGCATGTAATTCGAGCTCATTTGGTCCTAGTCGCAATCTTTGGCGTTATGTTCGTTGTCTGTTGGAATGTGTTCCAGTTGTTAATTTCCATCAAGACTCGGTGATTAGTAATGTGTTTTCTGGCACCGTAGGAGTTGTCGTGGGACAGAAGAATTGGATACGAGTGACTTTTGCAGTAGAGCCTTCGGCTCTGAAGGACGGCCTTGGAAGGTTAAAAGCATTCTGCGAGAGACATACCAAAGGCTAGATTACATCCATAATCGTGGCAGACGATGGACAACTTCAATCTTGTCTATCCTTGTGATGTTCCTGAATAATGTTGCTGATCTCTTCATAATCCAAGTTATGAAGATGCTTTCGGTGCTAATCGACGACACCAGTGTTACATGTGTCACTCTTCCCTCCAATGTAGTTGATCTTGTCTTCGTCGACAAATAATAACCTGGTAGTCGGTTTCTTCACAGTACAAGTTGTGAAGATCTTTCTGCTGGCAATGGCCGACTTCGTTTGTTTGTCTTTGTATACAGTTTATTTCATGATAAAGGGAAATGTGATTGTAAACTTAATTGTTGTATATCACTTCCTTGAAGTAATAATTGTGGAAGATTGGTGTTTAAAGTGTTGGGTTTCGTAGTCGTGAGGAGTTGATAAATATGTATGTGGTTCTTGGATCTTATGACTTGTGTTTTTGTCTGAAGTGCTGGCTGTTTTATCATCTGATGTGTACTGCACTTGGACATAGAGATAGAGAAAAGGTTTGCGTCGTAGAAATGCAAAGCAAATCAATAAGGTTACAGTGTAAGGTATGAGAAGGACATATCAAATCTTTAACTCGTAGCACACATGAAAATGTTCACATGAGGGTGATTAGGATTAAGATTCATATGACGGATCGTATCAATTTTAATTACTCATGATTATGACCTCGGATCCTCAATTTTGATTATCTCGTGTTTCTTTTACAATACTCAAATATCAAAATATAGTAACAAAAAAACAAGCTACTTTACACCATAAACAAAATAAGTGTATACTACAACTAAGTTACCTGACTTTAAATCAATAATGCATTTCCATTTTTGTTTTCTTTCGTATCAAATTCTACACAAACATTTATTTTCTTTGTATTCTTCTTTCTTTCTTGGATTTTTGTCATATTAATCCCTTAAATCTAACCTAATTCAAAAAAAGTCCCTAAAAGCTTTATAATTCTAATTAAGTCCTCTAAATCTTTTTTGCAATCAAGCATAACTTTTCATTCCCACCAAAACAAGAGGTACATAATTCGTTTTACATCAAGACACTAAACAAATAACCGACATCATATAAAACGCTAATTGAATTATATCACAACAAGATTACACCAAGACCATTACTGAGATATCCTCACGACATCCTTGTCATCATCTTCTCGCTTTTCTCTCTGGAATGTTGAATAATCCTTCGTGTCAATGCTTCAGCTTTCATGGATTCCCTCTTGAAAATGCGTCAATTACGCTCCATCCATAATTCATGGATGAGTTTAGCTATCGTCTCCTCTTCTTCCTTGCCAACGGGGTTTACTTGCAGAGACTTTAACACAGCGAAAAATCCATTGATGTTAATCATGGACATGAGGCAACCGTAAGTTCAAAAAGCTCCAGATCAACGAAGAGACCTCCAGGGCATCGTAGGAATACATGATCCCTAGTTTCAGGGGATCTATGACATCTCTCACAAACATCACTGTCAATAATATTCATCCTAATCAATCTGGAGTTTGTTCGAAACCTATCCAAATTAGCCAATGATGAGGAAACCATGATGAGGAAAAATATCCTTACTGCAACACATTTCCACGATGGAACAGTAAAATACTCACCAGCCAACGCATCATATCCACTCTTTACTGAATATCCCTTTTGAACATCAGGTATCCACTGTAAAACATTACTCAAATGACATACCTTATCTAAGAAACAATCACTCGTCTTCAACACTTCCTTTCAAATCTAAGAACAACTCACAGAGGACTGCACCGACCATATATCAATCCTCTTCAAATAATAAGCGTGGATCCATCCAATCCATAACCAGTCCTTAGTTCTCGCAATATCCCAAACCAGTTTAAACAACAACGTCAAGTTCCATTCCTTAAATCTCTTAATACCCAGACCCCCTTTCTTCAATGATTTACAAACCTCGCTCCAAACAACAAGACTTTTGTTCCTATTCATAATCATACCTTCCTTAACGACAAATTGCCTCTAATTCATCCATCACTCCAGATGGAATAAGAAAAATTTGACCTTAGTATATATGTTAATGATAAGTTAATCCATCACGCCAAGTCATCTAAATCTTGATTTGCGAATAAGTTAATCCATCATTGAAAAAAACTATTAGTTCTAACGGAATTCAAGTTGATATTCTTACCACAAAACCTATTTAATAATAAAATAAGTTAATCTCTAATTTGACAGTATCACGGATAAAAATAAAATTAAATCATTAATATATCGAGACTGAAACACATTGTAGTTTATTCTTCTAATGATATATACGATTTTTTTTTTAAAAAAAAAATCAATGATGGAGCTCTCACTGATCATATAGACGTTAAATCCTGCTTGGGCTGTTGCTTTTTTATCCTTCCTTTGCATCTTATGTTGCAGATTGCCAAGATGAATGCGTCGTTGTGTTGTATCGACCATTGTGCTTTTCCCTCGGTTTCCAGTGATCCGTGCTGTTGTTTCCCTTTGCTCAGCCATCACTGCTTTTATTTACCCCAGTCAATTGTGAACCCATTGTGCTTGATTTCTTAGAGCTTCATTGCTAAAATAAATATAATTATTGTTATAATTTGATATTAAAAAATAATTTTATCATTAATTATAAAATTATCATTCAAATATTTATTTTTATTTTACATCTAAATGATTCTAGTTGAACAAAATTTTTCTCGATATCTTGTTTTTTTTAACTAAGGACAATTTAGCTGTCAATGTTATTTTTTTTACAAAATTCTCTTCAAATTTTCGTACACCTTATAAAATTTTCAAAATTATACTCGAATTTTTTTCATCCAAACTTTTATCCGTATATTCTACTAATTTTTTCAATTATATTTTTATATATTTCTTTATTAGGTAAGTAAAGCCTTTATTCTTTTTTGAAAGTAAACAAGTTTAAAAAAATGTTCATAATTGATGATGTGATAAGAATAATTATATTTATCTTTGGTTCTAAATATGAAATTTTTTTATCTCATTTAATATTAGCATCATTTTTTTGCTCATAATTAAATCATTGTTTTTATATTTTGATTTTAAATTATAAATATAATATCATATATAATTTATGATTGGATTTATTTTTGGGTCTGAATATGTTCGTGAGCTGATATGATGGGCCACGCTGCGTGGATTGTTGCGGGTTCATAAGTTGATCCGTCGGTTAGTTTAGAATTAATTTAGAAGCAAGTGAATTACTTGGTCTAGAATGGATAGGTGGTTTCGAGCCGCCGGCGTCCCATTGCTTTCTCATCTTATGTCTGCTTTACAGATTTATACATTAAAATGTACTCTTTTCATCCAATATATAATTTTATGTAACAATTATTTTTTAATAAAATTGGATGAAGAAAACATATTTTTTAGTGATCACAAGGAGCAAGTGGAGTTTAGGAAAAAGAAATGAGAAAGAAGAAAGAAGAAAATGCTAAGATAGTTTGATCATACTAATATATATTGGTTATCAAATAAGAAATGAATAAAAACGTTGGAAATAAATTAGGATTGATAGAAAAAAATGTTGTAAACAAATTGAGTTGGAGGGATATTCATTTCGATGGGAAACAATGTTATTATTTAATAAAAAAATAACATTTAATTTTTTAAGTCCACACATGATCCCTATTAAATTTAAAATATATGTTTATTTCATTTCCTTAAATGAAATCGTATTATTTGTTTATACTAAAAAAATTCATAAAATGATCATATATATATTTTTCGTTAGTTTTGAAAGAAAAATTGAATTATTTTGATATGGAAATCCATTTTAAAAAAATTAATGAGATTATTTTGGATTATTTTTAAAATTTGAAAAAAGTCGAAAGATATTTCATTTTTTTTAATTGTTTAATATAAGACAAAAAAGAGTGCGTTTTCTCTGGTCACGTGACAGTCTCCGTTAGTTTGAACCTCTGCCTCTCTTTTGTCCGCATCCTCCATCACGAAAACGCACCACACTCAACACCACTTTTCCTCTCTCTAATCTCTAGAGAGCGATGGAGACCGGCTCGATCGTAAATGGACCCTACTCAAAGTGGTGGTTCAATCAACCGAAGGCCGAACCTCCTACTTCGACCGGCGGTAGGTTCTCGATCAGGTCGGTGCTCGACGCCGTTTACGCGAACCTCGACCCGGAGGATTCCCGTCCCGTCATCCCTCTCGGCCACGGCGACCCCTCCGCTTTTCCGTCATTTCGTACCGTTGATGTAGCGGTTGACGCTGTGGTCGAGGCGGTCAGGTCGAGCCGTTTTAACTCGTACGCTGCCCCCGCCGGAATCCTCCCGGCCAGAAAGTGAGTGATCGAACACAAATTTTAAAAAATCTCTTAAACTGTTTGATAATGTCGTTTTATTTCTTATGAGAACATCGAAAGCATTCACTTTGTTTGCATTTCGTCTAATCTAGACGTTGTTCATGACAGAATTACTTGGATTGTTGTAGTTTTCTTTCTGTGTGTGTATTTTTGGTGGAGTCACTTCTACGTTGTTGAGATTTGGGATGGATGAGTCTTGAAACTGTGTGGTGCCCTATTTTTTTAAAAAAAAAAACGGAAATATGTAATGTGTTTAGTAAAACGGTGAATGTTAAAATGATGGGATGAATGAATATTGAGATTTGGATTAAATTGATAATAATGGATCTCTCATAGATCGGACTCTCATATTTATTTTTCTTATATATTTTAATTTTGATCGATTATTTTGATTAGAGACACCGAAATTTGGATGGGACAAGATACATATTAGTCAAGTGGATACTAATGGGTTGTGACCTTGTGTGGAATGTGCCTATACTTAATTCTATAGTTGTGTGGTACTAATTATTTTACATTGGTAGGACGTTAGGATTCAGAATCTGGTTGGGGTCCGCGATAATATAGTTTATTGTTGATGGCAATGGCTCAGTGATTCAGCTCCCTCGAATTTTCTTCGGTTTTGAGTTGGCTCCAAGACTTGTTAAAGTCAACTTTTTAGTGTTCGACAATGTCAATATCAATGTTTAATTGTTATGTTGATCGTTTTGATTGAATGATATTATCGTGTAACCATGGTTCTTTTTCAAGAGCAGAATTTTATTACTTGTTCTCTTCTTCCTTTTGGGTAGTGGTAAGGCTGAAAGAGAGGAGAATGAGAGGCGAAGGGAGGGAATGTAGACTTTCGAGGAAATGCTGGGAGCAGTTTAAAGTTTTTGTTAGCAATGTTTGAGTAGATGAGTGTTATTTGTGAATTGTGAGACACTAGAGCCTCTTGCTCAACTTAAGTTTTGGGTATTAACCCTCTTGCTCTTCTAATTGCTTATACTATCATAGTAGTCTTATGATCTATAGAAATATAGAATCATTCCCAGGCTTCTGAGTTCTGACTGACTTGTCTAAGGCTTTATTGATGGCACGAGACTAGACTGTGCCGATACATCATAATCATTGTTCAGTGCTATCATTGCAGAGCTGTTGCTGAGTACCTTTCTCAGAATCTTCCATACAATTTGTCCCCAGATGATGTTTACATGACCGTCGGTTGCAGACAAGCTGCAGAAATCGCCATTGAGGTTCTTGCTCGCCCGGGTGCCAATATTCTTCTTCCAAGGCCAAGTTACCCGCATTATGAACTTTGTGCTGCTAGACAAAAGATTGAAGTCCGCCATTTTGATCTTCTACCTGAAAATGGGTGGGAAGTCGACCTGGATCTGGTGGACAATCTAGCAGATGAGAATACTGTGGCTATCGTTATCGTAAACCCTGGAAATCCTTGTGGAAATGTCTATACTGATCAGCATCTGAAAGAGGTATCGTACAAGTTGCTTCTAATTTTTTCTCGCAGAGTGCTTAATCCTGCTCAAACTGGAATTTATTTTTTCCCTGACTACATCACGTTGGCTGTCTAAATTCTTGTGTTGCTCCTTATTCGTATTATATCCTGTCAACTACTGTTGCTTCACTAAACAGATAGTACTTTCTTTTAGTTTGGAAGGAGTTAAACTACCATTGCCCTTCTTTTTCATAGGTGGCAGAAACTGCAAGCAAGCTTGGGATTGTTGTGATTGCTGATGAAGTGTACGGTCACCTCACATTTGGTAGCAACCCATTTGTGCCAATGGCAGTATTTGGGTCTATTGTGCCTGTTCTAACTCTTGGGTCCATCTCAAAGCGTTGGGTCGTTCCTGGCTGGCGTGTTGGTTGGCTTGTGACAAGTGATCCCAACGGCATCTTGCACAAATGTGGGGTTAGATTTCTACTCCTATGTATTTCACTGAAGTTAAACTATCCCCCACCCGTGATAGCGTAGCGTTCGAATTTGAGAAGTAAACAGAGGAAATATGAATTAAAAAAAAAACTGATACCAGAAAGTTCAAGATATTCAAGAAAATTTCCATCACCAATAGGGAAATAACTAGATCTTGAAAATGGACTAAACACTAGCAATGCTCATCTTTCGGATCCTTTCCATACATGATGTTATGGCTATAGTGTTGTAGATGATATGTCAATTGTAGTTTCTGTGAAGCATTACATAACATATTCACCAAAAAAAAAAAAAAAGGGTATGAAGCTACCCACTCTACTAGATCTCTTACATTAGAATAAGGGTAAGCTACTATTTCATCCATGTCGGAATATACATGATGTAGGACGAGGAAAGAAAAGAGAAATTAGGATCGATTTAGAAAAGAGAAAGGAGGATTTAGAAGAGATTAGAAAAGAAGAGAAGAATTGGAGAGGGAAATTAACACAATAATATTCTTGTTCATACAAGCTCAATATCTGTTACAATACTAGAAATCGGTATTTATATGAAATAAAAAACACACAAACCAAGATAGCAATAAGTTAAGAAAACAACAACAAATGAAGCGTGAGAAGTTCACGTCTAAATCTGCGTTGCACGCCTCAATCTTCATCAAATCTTCATCAAATGTGTCAAATCTGGATTTAAGCATGTTTGGGCTTTCGTAGGCTATAGGCGTGCGTGAATCAAATAGTTGGCTTACCATCAGTGAATTATTTGGACCATATTACTGTAAGTCTGTATTAGCTGTGAGCATGTATTTGATGGGCGATGTGGTTCAGCTCTGTAACGCCTCTTGCCTAACGTGGTTTCTTCTTCTTCTTTTCCTTATCAGTTTTTGGACTCATTGAAGTATATCCTTGCTCTTTCCTGTGACCCTGCAACAGTTCTTCAGGTCTCTGTCTGAGATTCGTTTGCAGATAATGTACTATGAAGTCTACCTACTATCAAAAGGACACAAAATTAGAAGCTCACCAATTTTGTAAATGATGGCTTTGTTCAAGCACGATAGATACTTAGAGGATCTATGCATGATATTTCAGGCGGCGCTTCCTCAAATCCTTGGCAAGACCGGAGACAACTTCTTCTTGAAAATCAAAGATATACTGCGTCAAGATGTAGACATCTGTTATGATGTTCTCAAGGAGATCCCTTGCATTTCCTGCCCGTATAAGGCAGAAGGCTCCATGTTTGTAATGGTAAAACGATTCTAGGCATTCGACTTCTTGCTTTTGAGGGCGATTGAACTTTGAAATTTAGATGACAGTTAAATTTGGTTTATGCAGGCTAAGCTTGACCTGTCTATGCTGCATGAGATTAAGGATGATCTCGATTTCTGTGTCAAACTTGCTAAGGAGGAGTCCGTGATTGCTTTACCTGGTAAGCAATGCTTATCGAACTGACTATGTACTCCTTGACAGTTCTTTTCTGAGAAAGCTGACTTGTGTCTTGATACTTGGCAACTGTTCGGCATCTCTTGTGCTTTTGTTACTCTGAGATACGATCAAGAAACGGAGTACTATTTGAAGTAGTTACTCATTTTAGATGGAATACGAACAGTGCCAATAAAAGGTTATTTTTTGATTTATATTTATGTGTCCATAGCATATAATTCGAGCTCTTTTGATCCCAGTCGCAATTTTTGGCGTTATGTTCGTAGTAGTTTGTTGGAATGTGTTCCAGTTGTTAATTTCCATCAAGACTCGGTGATTAGTAATGTGTTTTCTGGCACTGTAGGAGTTGTCTTGGGACGGAACAATTGGATACGAGTGACTTTTGCAGTAGAGCCTTCGGCTCTGAAGGACGGCCTTGGAAGGTTAAAAGCATTCTGCGAGAGACATACCAAAGGCTAGATTACATCCATAATCGTGGCAGATGATGGACAACTTCAATCTTGTCTATTCTCGTGATGTTCCTGAATAAATGTTGCTGATCTCTTCATAATTCAAGTTATGAAGATGCTTTCGGTGCTAATCAACGACTCCAGTGTTGCATGTGTCACTCTTCCCTCCAATGTAGTTGATCTTGTCTTCGTCGACAAATAATAACCTGGTAGGCGGTTTCTTCACAGTCCGAGTTGTGAAGATCTTGCTGCTGGCAATGGCCTACTTCGTTTGTCTGTCTTTGTAAACAGTTTATTTCATGATAAAGGGAAATGTGATTGAAAACTTAATTGTTGTATATCACTTCCTTGAAGTAATAATTGTGGAAGATTGGTGTTTTAAGTGTTGGGTTTCATAGTCGTGAGGGAGTTGATAAATATGTATGTGGTTCTTGGATCTTATGATTTGTGTTTTTGTATGAAGTGCTGGCTGTTTTATCATCTGATGTGTACTGCACTTGGACATAGAGATAGAGAAAAGGTTTGCGTTGTAGAAATGCAAAGCAAATCAATAACGTTACAGTGTAAGGTATGTGAAGGACATATCAAATCTTTAACTCGTAGCACACATGAAAATGTTCACATTAGGGTGATTAGGATTAAGATTCATATGACGGATCGTGCCAATTTTAATTACTCATGATTATGACCTTGGATTCTCAATTTTGATTATCTCGTGTTTCATTTACAATACTCAAATATCAAAATATTGTAACGAAAAAACAAGCTAATTACACCATAAACAAAATAAGTGTATACCACAACTAAATAACCTGACTTTAAATCAATAATGCATTTCCATTTTTGTTTTCTTTCATATCAAATTCTACACAAACATTTATTTTCTTTGTATTCTTCTTTCTTTCTTGGATTTTTGTCATATTAATCCCTTAAATCTAACCTAATTCAAAAAAAAGTCCCTAAAAGCTTTATAATTCTAATTAAGCAGGCATAACTTTTCATTCCCACCAAAACAAGGGGTACATAATTTGTTTTACATCAAGACACTATACAAATAACGGACGCACGCTAATTGAATTACATCACAACAAGATTACACCAGGACCATTACTGAGATATCCTCATGACATCCCTGTTATCATCTTCTCGCTTTTCTCTCTGGAATGTTGAATAATCCTTTGTGTCAATGCTTCAGCTTTCATGGATTCCCTCTTGAAAATACGTTAATTATGCTCCGTCCATAATTCATGGATGAGTTTAGCTATCGTCTTCTCTTCTTCCTTTCCAAAGGGGTTTTACTTGCAGACTTTAACACATTGGGGTTTTACTTGCAGACTTTTAACACATTGGGGTTTTACTTGCAGACTTTAACACATTGACAAATCCATTGATGTTAATCATGGACATGAGGCAACCGTTAGTTCAAAAAGCTCCAGATCAACGAAGAGACCTCCAGGGCATAGTAGGAATACATGATCCCTAGTTAAATAAAAAACCTATTTAATAATAAAAAACCTATTTAATAATAAAAAAGTTAATCTCTAATTTGCAAGTATCATGGATAAAAATAAAATTAAATCATTAAGACATCGAAACCGAAACAAACTCTAGTTTCTTCTTCTAATGATCTATAGGATTTTTAAAAAAAATTTAGCTCAATCTTGAAACAATATTGAGCATTATAGTTTTTTTTGTTTGCTTTATTAAAAAAAAAACAACGGATGATAATCTATAGATATAAATTCGAATTTGGTTTAAATTAACTATGATTTTGATGAATGGACAAAATTGTCCATAAAATAATGATTCAGATGACTTATTTGGTGTTATAAAGAATTGATGGATTTTGTTAGAAATAACAATAAAATTTAAAGAACTTAATTGGAATTATAAAAATTTGAAGGAGTTTTTTGAAATTAGGTTAAATTTGAGAGGCTAATATGTTATAAATCCTTCTTTCTTTTCTTTTCTTTCCCTTTCCTTCTTTTTTTTTTGGCTGATTTTCTCCTATTTATTTATGTTTTAATTGATCTGGGCCTGTGTACTAAGGCCATCAAGTAGTCCAGCCCACTAAACCCAACCATACTGCTCCCCACGTCCCCATTTCCTCCTCTCCACCACCCCCAATATTAGGGTTTCTTTCTCCATGACTCCCAACCCACAAATGTCGACGGCGGCGACCACAAAACCCACCCAATCAATAACAACAACGAAGCAATCATCAACAACAACAATGGAGAAGAGGAAACCAGTGTTCAAGAAAGTCGACCAGCTGCAACCGGGAACATCGGGGCACACGTTGACGGTGAAGGTGGTGAACTCGAAGAAGGTGCCGCAGCGAGGGTTTTCCATGAACCAGAGGCCGATTCGTATCGCTGAGTGTCTGGTCGGGGATGAGACTGGAGTGATTATCTTCACTGCGAGGAATAAACAGAGTATGGAGTCATTTCTCTCTCTCGAGTTTTTTTGTGCTGTATTGTTTTTTTAGGGTTTTAGTGGTGGATTTTTGTGTGTTTTGTGGTGCGTAGCTGATGTTTTGTGACGACTGGATGGGATGTTGGGAAATGGGTTCAATTGGGTGGTCGGATTAGTTAAGTGTACAATATGTCTCTGGTGCGGTGGTGTTGCTGAAATTTGTTGCGGAAAGCTGTTAAGTGTGAATTATATGATTTGTGACGAAGGCTGTTGATTTTTGAATATATTTGGTCGTGTCATCGATGGAAGTTATTGAAATTGATTAGAGTTAGAACGATGGTGCGTTTGGGTTGATGATTTTGAATGGTCTGTGATGGATAGAATGGAATAATCGAAAGAGATCTTGTGAAAAGTAATGGGCAGCCTTGTTCAATGACCACCTTTTAGCTTCTTGATGGCTAGGAGGTAACGTAGGAGATGTTTTGGTGATTGTGTGGGCGATTGTGGGTATTAAGCTAACAATTTTCATCTAATGAGGTTTTTAGACAACGAGGGATGTGTAGTTGCCTCCTAGGGTGTTTTGAGACCACTTTGTTTTAGATGGGGAATAGGTAGCTGCCTTGGCCTTTCTGTAGAAGAATGATCGTGTTTGTTAGTATTAAGATCTCAATATGCTTCATCACTTTACGTCTCTTTCACTATCCAAACTGAAACGTTATCCAAATTGTTTTCCTGTTGCCGAACGGAGTTGAAAACTTCTGTCTCCTTTCAATCTCCAAATAATAGGGTGTTGTTGATTGTGATTCTGTTAACAAGTGAGTTTGAATCAAAACGGATTTTGCTTTCTTTCGCGTTTTCTCCTTGTGGGTATCTGTTTATCTGTATACCGTCGTGTGGTAAACCTTGCTGTTGTACATTTGACCATCATGCTACCTATTTTACCATCATGTGCAGCTCAGCAAACTGTTCCATCGTTGCATTTCATTTCTTATTATTGTTCTTTTTTTCCCCCTATAGTTGATGTGATGAAGCCAGGAGCAACTGTGATAGTGAGGAATGCAAAGATCGACATGTTCAAGGGAACAATGAGGCTCGTGGTGGACAAATGGGGTCTTGTTGAGGTCACTGCACCTGCTAGTTTTGCGGTTAAGGAAGACAACAACCTCTCTCTCGTGGAATATGAACTGGTTAATGTTCCTGAGGAATGATTCAAGTGTTGGACATGAATAATCACAAGGAGTAGGTCAACAGGGTGTCGTGTTCGTGGTCATTTTGGTTGGCTGTTGTCCAGTTGCAGATTTTTGCCGGTCTAAGTAAAGCTTGTCGTTATGATGCAGTTAGTAATTTATATAGTGTACACATGGTCAATGTGGTTCGTGCCCTTGTTAATCTTAGCCATGTCTCATTGTCAATAACTATGAAGCTGTGATGTCCCTTTATGAATGAATAACGGCCCTTCTGCAGATTTGCCTCTTTTATTTTGCTTGTGGTAATTGGATATCTTTTGATCGGCATTCGCGTACATGTTTCCATTGCTGCGGCAGACATGATGTTTAAACAAAATTAGATATTTGGAAATTGTGACGTTTTTCTTTGATATTGTGTTGTGATGGTCTTCTTTTTATCCCACTCCAGGTGAAGTGAATTTCTTGTTGAGTGTAGTGTAATTTTTAAACTTGTTGATTATATTGTCATTTTTACATGGTGGATAACTGGGGTAAACTCGAAAGTTACGAGCCATACGTAGACTCATAGGTAACTGGGGAAACCTTGGTTGGTATGGCCTGTTTCTTGTGATTCTTGCTGGGCATTTTGATACGTATTTCTTATGGATATAGTGTCTTTGGCGATCCCAATTCATTCGTTCTGTAGAATCTCATGGTCGATATACTGGAACACATCTTTTAACTGAAAAATGATGGAGTACATATATTAGCATAACGGCAGCTTCCTGTCCGCGTGATGATTTTCTACTTGAGATTCTTCACACATACATCTATCTGGTATGCTGTTCTAACGCAAGGAACACATTCTCTTGATTTGCTAGTGTACGAAGAGATCACATCACGGATGGAGTGGCAAAAGAGGAGCAAGCAATATCATGATTCGTGACAAGCGCAAATTCAACCAAACTGCCACATTAAACCACAACCCAGAGTGTAGAAGTATTCCAGTAAAAGGACAGATCAACACATTCTGTCGACACCACCAGCAAAAGCTTCACATGAACGGATCGCCAAGTTATCATACACCGTCCCGCCAAGTTATCATACACTGTTGCTGCAATCTGGTTAAGGTCCAAAGCATCGAAGACTAGCTAGAGAGATCGAGGAGACCTGATTTAGATCAGTTAGCTTGATGAAACCACTAGTAAACCAATCACATACAACTATGCTGTTCTGCATCTCTATCAGGTTTCTAACCAAAAGCCGATCACATGATACTGGGTTTTCTAGCCTCAGTGTTCAACATGTCGGAAACAACAATGGAAAAACATAATTCACAAGGAAAAGTCCATAGATCACGTCAAAACTAGCATATCATAACTCAAAGGCAACATATCACAAAATGATCACGGGAAACTACATCCAAGCACGTGGATGCAATTCTTATGAAGTACTGAAAATTAATACGAGCCAATTCAAATGCGACAGGATTTAGATAGGAAATATAAAAGGCAAGGTATAGAGAACAAAAGAAACACTAGCCATATCAAATCGACTTGGAAGTCGAAAGACACCAGATGACTGGACAATAACGAACTTCAAAAGGTAGGCAAGTTGGACAACAATTTTTTTAACAACCAACAGGTCCAGATCTTCGTAAGATGAATATCCTTGAAGGCTGAACCTGCTACAAGCCTAGAAGAAATAACAAAGGATAGTTACAAAGCCAGCAGGCAAGGATGCGGAAACTAGTACCAAAATGTTATATGAAGCATAAAACTCAGTGATTACACATAAAGCATAGGCAAAAACAGTCAAGGAAGGGTCCTCTAAGCAAAGAATTTAGGAAATTCTAAGCAGACCACACAAGGCAACACAATTTTCTGAGAGACGGTGGAGTTAAGAGAATAATGGCCAACAAAGAGATCAATGAGCTGTTATAAGTTATCACTGCATCTTAGCGCAAGCCAAGTTAGCTAGTGAAATCTTAACAGGGACTACCCGAGGCAATACGAGTTTACTTCTTGATCTTTATTAAGTCCTTTTATGGCCCATAAACTAAGGGGAAAAGGAAGCTCTCTTGGAGGTCAAAGGGAAATAGAAATATATAAAGACGTATTTCAAAGTTACGACACACCATATCACAGCTGAGTAAGGTGGAAGAACAGACAAGTAAACAAGTCGAGTATGAATGACCGGAAAAAAGTATACAGTCAACTGAGATGCCATATGAAGTATGCGACATTTGCTTATTTAATTTACTGCAGTACCAAAGGAACAAGACAGGGAAAAAGGAACAACTTTTAATGAAGCTGATGACTAGTGTTACACAGCATTAGGGACTCAAAAGAGTGAGTGATTAGCTACCTGGCTGAAGAAAGCAGAAGATCTATGAGGAAACAAATCATAGAATTGACCAAGGAGGAAACAATCAGAATGACTAAGCGGTAGACTCCAGAAGCAATACCGGATCGGATCAACTTTCCCAGGAAATTCGTATTGCCATTGATGCATGTATACATTACAAAGATTGAGCTTTTAGAAGTTGATATAGTTTCTCCTATGTTTAACTAAATCAGAGCAATATGTCAGTAGAATAGTTAAACTAGAAGAAAATCTAATTTATCCCAAGATCTGCTCATATCAAAATGACTAGTCATCAAACCCTAAGACATCAATAAGGGAAGAAATGCGGACAGACCTGGAAACACCAGTGGTCTAAGCCAAAAGTTATGTTAAGCCGGTTATTTATCTGCCAATGATACTATAGTCAGCGACTTGCACAGAGCTTTTCTTAGAATTTAACTCAAAAAAAAGAAGAAGAAGAAGAAGAAAACAATGTATTACTAAGAGAAGCCATTTCGTCTTCCTATAAGTGGTTCCCTGCATGAGCCCTTTTTTCTCATTTCTTTTTAAACTGGTAGTTAGCTATTCACAAACCAGTACCATAGCTCATTGACATAATCCACTCAACTAATAATCAGTTGCAGAGTTTCACATTTATCGTGGATATGCAGAGTTAGCAAGCGAAGTGCCGATGGCCAAGATAACCCACAGGAAAGTCAAGATTCTGCTTTCACAATGCATATCGGGATAGATCATAGATGAGACGAAGAGACGCCCCAAATACTTAGTCAGCCCCTCTCTTCTTCCCCACCTCCAACCCCAGGCGAGGAAGTCATCACTCAGGCGGTAGGCCTAAAACCTAAAGGAACTCAATCCTTTCTATTATGACGAAGCGAATAGGAAAACAGAAAACAGAAAAAATACCAAGTTGCCAACACCCAAGCAATTGTCAATTGTGCTCATCCCTCATGCAGCCTATGGAATTATAAAATGGCATTATTGTTAACAAACTTTATGAAAAGTGCGTGTCCAGTACCCAAAAAAATAAAAAAAGGCCTACTGAACATCAAAAACAATTTAAATCACTGCGAGACAGGAAGAAGAGATCCCTATAATTAAAAAGCTTAGTCACACAAAGATAGCTATTAGCTGTCTATTGTATACCATGACTCTTGGAAAGTTTTGAGAACCAAAACAGCATAACCAGCCCATAAACACCCGGATTTTCTCGTCTCTCCTATGGCAATCTCTACTTGTCAGCATTTGAATCTGCAAGAAAGAATGTCAAAGGAGAAATGAGACAATACTTATGGATTGAATAAACTTTTAGAACCAAGAGAGCCCTTTTAATTAAAAAATTTCCATAACTATTCATGAGAGCTTAGAAGCCTAAGAAAGTCAGATCCATGATGATGAAAGCAAAAAGAACAGAGTCGTACAGAAAACTGAGGATAAGGGATGCATAGGCCCATCGGTGATGTCCCATATCAGTGTCTACCCAGATGAAATGAAGCACAAAATCCCCGATAAGAATCTTAATTGTCCTAAAAAAACATATGGCTAATTGCTGTCATCTCACTGCTCATCAAGCTTATCAACTTAGTCTCTTCCTCCGTTCATCCCCTTGAAACCATCAGTTCAAGTGTGACTATCATGTGACATTTTTCTCAACAATGGAGCTAGCATTTCCAACAGCCAATATGTAGAGAGTCATATTAACACGTCTTGTGCTGTGCTTATCATGAATTCATGATAATAAAGACTGGGAGAGGCTTATCAAAGCAACTTCTTGCCTTTAATTTCCTTGAAATTTTCACTTGAACAAAGAAGTTTCACAACTTCACACGTAAAACATTGTCATGTAAACCACTATTTCTGACCACCAACCGAGATAGTAACAACCATGACAAGCACAAAAACTGAATGTAGTTGCCCTCCGTTATGCTCTACATCATTAGTGCTTGGCTTTCAGGGCCCATGACTCAAACTCTATCCATTGTGCTCTACTGTATAAATACCTAAGAACTTAACCCCAACCGAAGGCGAACTCTAAGTATCATCACTTGAATCTGCATGAGTCCCAAAAAACATAATAAGCTAACTAACCTATTCACGTAGGCTAAATCAACTATGAGTTGATATTATCTTAAGATGTTACACCTAGGTATCCATTTAATATTATAAAATGAAAAGCGCCAACAAATAGCATGTTTGGAAAAATCTAATAATCATTCAAAACATATGACTCTGCATAACACTTATAAACCAAAAAATGTCAGGCAAATGGAAGCGTTGACACTTTAAAAATTACAATCAAACAATGATGAACTTCATTGCTCTCTATGCCAGTTGAAAGAGAAAACGTGATGAAGATCAGTGCTCTATATGTTGGTTCAAGTCCAAGAAAAACAAGCATTGGTGATAACCATGGAACAAAAAGCCATGGCCATAGAGATGCAGAATTCCTCATTCCACATTACAATCGTTCAAATGCTTTTACAAATAGGTTCTAATCTGTTATTCAAATCAAAACCAAACGAATGGATCCAAACATTTAACACCGCTTGGCAGTACTTAATCCGAACAGAAGACATTGAAAAGCATGATTCCAGGCCGTAACATCCATCGGCAGAAAGGTAATTACAGCCCTAACCAACAAATAAGAAAGTCAAACAAAACAGTAAGTGAGGTCTTGAAATTATAAATCTACAGAACTTCTGCTCTCTTTTTTCACGAGGACAATGAATAGTTCTTGATAAATCAAGCACAATACGTGCAAGTAACATGAATGACAACATGCACCAGAGCAGAAATGCTGCAATAGCAGATGACTATGCGCAATAAAATAGGCGCATGCATGCACAAACAGACACACACAAAAGTAACTGTAGAACACAGTACAACAAGTGCTCACCAGGAAAAACCTAAGGCGTGTGTCAGTATACAATGGGATCTGTACTTTCTATGTATAATATGAACATAAAGTGTGTCAATATATAAAAATCGCATCTGTACTTTCCATGCGTAATATCTAGAACCATCTTATGACAACCATGGGAGCATGCACTTCATAGATCATTAAATCAACTATCTCATAAAGTAGATCCAGAGATTAAGAAACTAAATCTGCCAATAGCTAATAGCTACATACAACCATTTTGAAACTAAAAACAGGTTCCTTAAGGCTGTCCAGTGCCAGGCCAAACAAGGTAAGTCAACACGAACTTGGAGAAAAAAAAAACACTACACTTAAAATCTTGACAAAAGGACTAAACCACTTAGCTCAACCATTCTTCGCAAATCACGCACCATTTATCGTCCACAATATTCATCAGAAACTTTGTATATTACCCATTGTCCAGAGATCATGCATCATTGCAGCAATCTGGTTAAGATCCACATCATGAAGATGCTTCAGTTATTCTATTAACCAACTCCATGATAGAAACCTCACTTAATGACTGGAACACATGAATAATCATTATGTGGACAGATACAAAGAAAAATGAGCTAAAAAGGAAAGAGAACTAGAGAGCTGATTTAGTTTAGCTACATAGATGAATCAAAATGTAAGCTTTAGACATCCAACTACGTTGTTCTGCATCTCATTCAGTCTCCCAATTAACTTGGACATCACTATCACAGTGCGATTGCAAGAGCAAGACTTCAGTCAGATCCCCTTGACGTTTATCAGACGTCATCATTGCAGACTGATTGAACAAATATGCTTTAGTTAGTCAGTCTTGCACCACATACAAATCTTAAGCTACTTTATACGCATAGATGATAATGTAACTTTGTGGAAACAAGATGCAAGCATTCAAGAAAAGATCATACGAAGTCTGCAAGTGTGAATGTTAATTTAGATTCTAACCACAGTCACCGTCAACCAGGAAACTTAAAACAATGATGCAGGAAAAGACACAAATGACAAATTGGGGTTTGCTCTTTATATTGAACTCAACAAACAAATTATTCACATAAAGGAAAACCACTACTTGGAAGATGATAGGGGATGATCCGAGGGAGTAGTAATCATGATATGGGCATTGTCTCACTTAAATTGCACGTGTTTTGAGCTTACATCCAACATAAAAAGGTATTGTTTTTGTTTGATTTGAAGGAAATAGGTGTACGAGCAAGAACAGACTGAAAAAGAGATTAGGAGTGAACTTGAAGCTAATAATTTGCTAGAATGGCATCAAGTGACTTACCAGAAATCTGGATAGGAATAAGTGACATCAAGAGGCTCTAGAATGGTGTGTTAGATACCTAGTTCAAGGAAGAGAGGGCTGATTAGAAAATTTATGATGAAAAAGATTGCAGTTTTTACTGGCATGAAAAACAAGCAAAATGCCGAGTATGATGGACCTCAAAAATTGGTAAAAGTCCCATAAATGTGATGAGGCAAACAAATTGAGAAAATGGACGCTTGGAAGTCGGGAGGAATCAATGGTTTATTTTTTGGGGAGGCCTTTCAGATCCAATGTAGTCGCAACACCTATACAGAATAAGACAGTGGAACCAACATAAGTCCTCTACAAGGACCTAGATGATCTCTTAATGAGGCGATGGCCGAGGAAGGAAATTTCAGAAAACATCTAGCGTGTGTATGTAATGATCATACGCACAAACGGTGTACCAAAAAAATATTCAATTTACAATAGCATAACTTATAAAGGCAATAAATTTTTGTTATATTCTATAACTTGCGTTATGAGCCCATAAGCAAACAAAACAGACAGGGTCTGACCATAAGCAATCAAAAGACTATTCGATTACAAAAATGTGTTCTCCATCATATTTAAATGCTTGCGAGAACCAATATCTATCATTCACGGATACTATCATATTTGTTGAATGTCCAATCAGATCGGTTCCAAAGTCACAAAATCATTATCACACAGAACAGGACAACGACCAGACTTTCAAGACTAATCACTAGCCCATTCCCACAACATATCCAGCAATCACACAAACAAATCACACCAATCACTCGACCAATCCATCCATCAAACAATCAATGAAAAAACTGAACCAATCGAACATTTGAGACCACATCGTTACCTTCAGGAACCCAACCGAACCCACCGCGAGACATCGACAGCATCGAAGTCATCAACGCCGAAGCAGTCGCACTGTGAAACGGCTGCAGCGTATCCAAACACGCGCTCAATTCAACCGGACACCTTCACATCAACACCACCACCACCACAAAAATTCAACAACTTGCACATGATATCAACAAAATAAATTTTGAAAAAAACTGAGGGATGAAAGATCGAGTCGAATTGCCTGAAAATGCGGGGTGTGGTGGCGGTGGTGGTCGGAATGCGGAAAGGAGATCGCGCTGATTTCGAGGCGGAGGCAGCTTTGGCGGCGGCGGATCGGACGGTGGTGGTGGATCGGAGAATCGATCTGGCGGCGGCGGCGACGACGACGGTGGCCATTGCTGCTGACGTGGAGGAGGGGGAGTGTCGGGGTTTATGGTGTGAGATGAAGAGGACTACAACCTCATGAAATAAATAACGGAAGCATAACCCTGAATTCTATGACTCTTAAAAGATATATAATATATTTATTATTATTTTTTATATATAAATATAAATTTTATTTTTATATCAAATTTAAGGCTCGATCGTTTTACAACATATATTAGATTAAAATATATAATTTATTCAATCTTTAATATTTTAATATAAATTTATAAAAAAATCTGTTTAGTCATCAATATATTCGTGTCAAATTTTACATCGATATATATATCATATCAAATGATTACATCTTTTCTGGAACGGAGGGATTAGGTTTTTAGGGTTCGAGCATCTTTGCCTATCCATGTTTTTACATAAGTAATTCGTCATACAACTATCAAACGTTGTTTTAAATTGATAGTTGATTTATAATGAGTTATATCATATTGTTAAAAATAAACAATTAATTTAGTTTATCGATTTGATATTTCTTAATTGCTTGTTTTCATATTGATCGATACATAAGTTGATATCTTACATTATAATAAGATATTTGACGACATATATAATTTATAACGATGGATATTATCGTGTTTTTAAATGAAACCAAGGAACCGATTTTATTCACGAGATGGACAATCTGTCATTGGTCCATTGTTTAAGCACAAACTCATACTTTTTTGCCCACCAATTCACGCAAAACATATGAAGAAAGAATCAGACTGATCCAGCGGCATCTCTCTGATTAATTTTCTTTTCTTCAACTATATGTTTGCCTCATCTCCTCGCTCAAAACGGGTTTCTGCAACCATGTAGAAAACAAGAAGTTCACTTCACCTCTTAGTCCTCCTGCTAAGCTCATTACGTCTAGTACCACAACTACATTCGTCGTCGTCTGCTGCTTTCAATGATTATAAGCATAGAAACTATAGCCGCGATCAAGGACTTTCGGTTATGATGACTTGAAGCTAACTCCTCTTATTCCATCTTCGTCTCCATCTCCGCCCACATATCATCTCAACCGTCATTATTGTAATATCTTTATAGGGCGGCCATGTGGGAATCAAGAAACTTGTTGCTGTAACTACAAGTTCCTCGTCTGTTGGGGATGGGATTGCTGTCCCTTGGGTCGGCATGCAGTTTGCTGCAAGGACGGCAAATCATGTTGCCCACAGGGCTCCATATGTGTAGGCGACGGTGCTCACTGTGAATTGAACGTAATATTGCATATTTCTTCAGATATATGTGTGATATGTTCTCTGTTTAAAGCTCATTTCGTTAGAATCTTGTAATCTTGGTTCATCTATATTCTTGTAACTTGTAAGCTTCGTTCGTCTATAATTCATTCCCTTTGTGTGCCTGTGCAGGATAACTTGACGCATACTGATGCCGTGATGCTGCATTGAAAATTAAGCGTGTGTTGGAGCTTTGAAGCAATAGTTTGTATAATGGAACTGCTTGTTTGACTCGCTGAAGTTTCTATATTCAGCAGAGTTTTGCCGCATGGAGTATACACCACAATAGATTTCAGTAGCGAAATACATGAGTATTTTCCACGGTAGACCTCAGTGGCTAAATCCGACTACTGTGTTCCATTATTTGTGTACATGAATGGTTTGTTAATTATCGTAAATCAATGAAATTATCACACTACATATGTGTTTTCATTTATATTTTATTTTTTCATTGTATTCGAAAAACTTAATAATGTGAATAAGTAGTTCACTTTTATACTGAATTAGTCTCAATTATTCATATGATCAGTGATCAATGATATTTGAAAACAATTATAGAATTTATTGACAATATAAATAAAGATTAATATATGTTTTCATCGAAAATAATCCTCAACATAAAATTTATAAAACCATCCACATTATCCTCCCCTTGATCCGCTTTGAATGAAATATTAGATATTTATAAATTATGCTGAATCTATAAGCTATCTTCACATACCGGTTGAAACTAAACTAGAATAAAAAAAACCGACGTGAAAAAAGAACCAATACACAAAGTCACGGCCCAAATAATAACACAAACCCAAATCCAGAGGTGTAACACACTGAACTAGCCATTGCCCGTCGCTTTTCCGTCTCAATCCGGCGCCGCTCCTCAGTTCTCCGGCGAATCGGTGGAGTCAATCGGAGCCTTTGAAGCTTATCTGTCCATCGAAGAAACAACAATGGCTTCTCTATTCAAGGTACCGTCTTTTTCTCCCCCTTTATGTGTATGAATTTCGATTTCTGCGTATTTCAGGAATTGACTGAATCGAGATTTTGGTGCGATTTGTGTCGTGAATTAGTCACAAATGGAAATATTGCATCGGGATTGCTTGTGTTTTTTTTTAGTTGGAGATTAGGGTTTGGGGTTGTTGGGTTACTGGTAATGAGAAGGTTAGGGTTGAGCTGTGTGTTGGATTTGGATGTTGGCATGTGGGTTTTGGGTTTAGAGGGATTTGGTTGGTGTGATGGGTAAGAACTCGTGTTAAGGATGGGGTTTCGTCGTCATGGGTTCGAGTTTGTTATGAGTAGAAGCATTTGGCATTGACGAGCTAGGTAGAGATTGTTGATCTCAAGAGATACGTTTACTACTTAACTCGAACTCTCCTTAGAGGTCAAGAAATTGAACCCATGTGGGGAAATGCCATAGCAAGGACTTGAGTTTATCCAAGGCTTATTCAGCCAGGTTATAATATAATACCTTGTTTATGTTGAGAGATAGTAGAGTGATACATGAGTAATTGCAAGGATGCTCTGTTACGTTGCGTCCTTTACAACATTATACTATCGGAGTGAAAATCTTGAAATCATTGAATTTGCTTCCTATAGATTAGAAATGGTAAGCCTGGTTTGATTACAATGTCTGCTTTATTCTTACCTTTGATTCTGTGGTTTTGTCTTTTTTACCCTTTTATTGTTGAATACTCTAATGATGCCATGCCTTTCCAAGTTCATCTGTCTGATTTTTGTCAGTGTTGCATTTCTAATATCATAACGTCAGTAACATCAATGCAACAGAAAGTTGTGATTTCTTAGCTAGAGAGAATTATGTGAGTCTGTGAGTAGAAACATGAGATTGAGTGACCGTACAGAATCCTCCGTGCATTGCTGTTTCATGTTCTGGACTTTGCTGCTTAGAAGTTGATTTGTTTTGTTTTCATGTCATGGCTTTGCATTGTGCCTCTTATTTCTCTCCTTTGTCATTTAAGCCAGCTTTGTGATATATGTTATGTTTTGACATAGGATCCAAACAAGCTCTCAGCATATAGAGATAGAAGATTCCAGGGATCACAAGAGGATTTTGAGCATGCCCTTAAGACTTCAGCGACAGTGTATATCGGGAACATGTCTTTCTATACAACCGAGGAACAAGTCTATGAGCTATTTTCTCGAGTTGGGGAAATCAAAAAGATCATCATGGGCTTGGACAAGAATACCAGAACTCCTTGTGGCTTCTGCTTCGTTTTGTAAGACATATTCCTTAAATTTTTCACATTGTTCATTGGAGATTCTTCTGACTTGGTACTACTGCATTTTTCAAGCTGAACAAGGCAAACATGAAAATTCTAGCACAACAAAGAGAACATCTCTTCTTAGCTCGCATAGTAGGTGTAATAATTGATAGCCTGGTTTTTACTCTTTTTGGCGACGTGATATGCTTTTCGTTTTTTTTTTCCTTTTTAAATTTGAGTATGTAGTATCTACCTCATAAATAGATTTTTTTGGGATCAATCAGCTGGTTTTACAGCCCTTTTTCTTTTCACCCAAAATATATCCTTCGATTCTATGTGTATTACTCCAATGTATCTCTGTCATCTTATCTCTGACTTCATTCGTATTGTACCTATGCTACTGTTTTTTGTAGTTCAATTGTCCTTGTGCCAAGCTAGTGCTAAAACTGAGTCCAAACTCCAACTTTTTCCTCAAGGTATTACTCAAGAGAAGATACTGAGGATGCTGTCAAATATATAAGTGGAACCATTCTCGATGATCGTCCTATTCGTGTCGACTTTGACTGGGGATTCCAGGAAGGAAGACAGTGGGGTCGTGGTCGAAGTGGTGGACAGGTCTGCTATTTGATTTGTGTATGCTTGGAATGTTTTATTGCCGTGGCACATTGTCTCATGGTCAACTTTCTTTTCCTCACAGGTCCGGGATGAATATCGCACAGACTATGATCCTGATATCCTTATGCTGTTGATTTCATCTGTTTCTTCTCTTGTTGATAATGTGAAGGGATCTTATTATCTATTTTCCTGTACTAGTTTCAGGTTGTTTGGGAGGGGTAGAGTGTTCCTGTGAGTGCGTTGTTTTGATGCCATTGTTCGATTGTTGTCTCATGCACTGTGCACACCGGGCTCCAATGTTCCATATATATATATGAACTGTCTCTTGTTGGTTGCATGGATCTAGTTGTTTGGCCTATGGGTGCTTATTTTTGTCTCTGATTTGGTTCTCCGTAGTCTTTTACCGGAATAGGCTTTTCTCATAAACTGCAATGATTCCGATTCTATGTTCCCTAGTGTATTAGGAGCATGCATCTCAGAGATCCCCATGTGACTTGAACTGTTATTTTTCATTGTGTTCATGAATTTGTGGATTAAAAGCACTATATGTTTTGTGCCCTTGACAAGCTTTACGTAGAGGTGGTTATGGTAAGCTTGTACAAAAAGAGCTAGAGGCTCAGAGGGAGCTTGTTGATTATGGCACTGGTTCATTGGGATCCTTTCAGCCAGCCATGCCATCTAACTGTATGTTCCCTGCAAGACTAATTTCTTCATTTAATTTAAGTATGTTTAGTTTTTATGTTCCCCTGTATTAGTTTTTTGCTGAACTCTGGTTCACAATCTTGCAGATGGGAAACATGGAGGTGGCTATCATGGAGGTTCTCATCGACAAGGTCGAGGTACTGCCTTTAGGTTCTTAGTATTTTTGGCTCTCCGCACTTTTTTTTTGTTTGTTTGATTTTATTCTCCCTTGTTCATTCTCACCGGTGTTGATTCAATAAGCAGATTATCATAGGAAGAGATACCGCGATGATGGTCGCCGTGATGATGATCGCCGAGATGCTGAGATCTCAAAAAGACCTGAGCGAGAAGCTCGAAGAAACTCGGATTCTGAGTCTCGACCGGTAAGCTGCCTTTCACAAAAGTTATGGTCTCCCCAGTTCAAGTTACAAAGTTTTCAAGTTTTGATTGTGAGGGTAGCACTTGAGATAACTGGGATTCACTTTCTTGACATATGACATATCAATGGTTTAAAATAATCAGGCAGAGGTTTCAATTATTGTTTTCGCTTTGGAGCTGCGAGATCATTTTTAAAAAAAATATATTTTTGACTAGGAGAGGTCATGGTTCTTGTTATATCTAACCTTTTCTATTGGCTAATGATGTATTGTTGTCCGCCATTTGAGCAGGAGAAGAATCCACGGTTCCGTGAGAGTGGTGACTCAGATGAAGAAGAAGAAGATGATAGGAAGCGAAGACGTTAAAATCTGGTCATCATTTCAAGCAACAATTTGTACGAACTCATCGTTGATGATCTGAATCGATGATGTTTGCAAAATTAGGGGAGTTGAGCTTTTGTAGGAGTACCTGCAATTCGACCTTATGGCTTTCAACTATGAAGCTATCTACCTTCAATGAGATGCAGTTGTATAAACAATTATTTCTTTCATGGAAGCTTAAGGGTGCACAAACGTCCTCCTCACGCGGTCGATATACTCCCTTCAAAAACTGATGTTGTACTTGTTCCTGAACCAAGCTGGCTGTGCCTATGAGGTGAAAATGTTTTGGATACGAAGTCTGTAAGTTAATTAGTGAGCGTGAGTTATAATACACGGTTCATGTCAGGTAGGACTCAGAAGACCTTGCTATATTTGCTTTAGTGACCGCGAGTCATAATAGTCAGCCTGTGTCAGGTAGGACTCAGAAAACCATCCTATATTTGCTTTAGTGAACGCAAGTCATAATAGTCAGCCTGTGTCAGGTAGGACTCAGAGAAAACCATCCTATATGTGCTTGCCGATTGCAGATTGTCCTCTGTCACTCTGTAATCACATGCGATTGCTCGACTCAAATGGCTTTGAAATGGAAGCTTGCTTAGTGCAAAACGTTGAACCGTAAGGGCTTTGAAATGGAAGCTTGCTAAGTGCAAAACGTTGAACCGTAAGGTGGATTTTTACTGCCCCTAAACAGGTCACGTCATGAGGAAAATTTAAGCACTAGGATGAATAAATACCGATTGCCGATTCTATTGGAGTACTACATAACAGAATCATTGCAAAAAACTTTGGCACATCATCTGCGAAGTGTATGTTTCATAGATAGAGAGAAATAAAACTATTACAAGGGCCTAGTTCGATAAAACAGACAGATAGCACATACTCTTCCGTAACCAGTCAGATAAGCTAGAGCTCGAAACCCAAGTAAAACTGGAATCCAGCAAATGCAGATTCTTGCTGGCTCTGGTTGCATTTGGTCCAGCGACTCCAACCACTTGCAAGAGAAGACTGCAGATAGAGATACGAGCTTTGACTCGGAGTTGTGACGGAACAAACCATCTCCATCCAATGAATTTCAATCAACTTCTGCAACGATTCTACTCCATCCAATGAATTTCAATCAACTTCTGCAACGATTCTACTTCGTCGCAACCGCTTCTTCTGCACACCTCCTGATGGGCCACTATGAGCTCGTCTTCTTTCTTCTTTCTTTCTTTCAGCATCTGTCATGGTCTGCCTCAACTTACGAGCCTTGTATATAGATGCAGGTAGATGGCGATGCCTGCAAAGTAGGAAACAGGAAAAGGAGGGAGTGAGACTATGCAACGTGGTACGCAACCTAAGATAAGGGACCAACATTGGAGAATTTGGACAACCAAATAGGTAAATGAATTGCAAAGGTACATCAATTACCTCATAACACGCTTCACTTCGAGTAGATGCTTGAAACGGTGCAAGAGGGCTTCATGGTATTCATGCTTTTTCCGCTCTCTAGGGAGAAGCTGTAGATGATAGCCATTTATGAGTACATTTAAAGTTAAATTTGGAAAGACATTCTCGGTCTCATCAGTTGCTCATGTCATGTCACAACAGTGTAGCAGTGTCTTGCTCGACAATTGGACATTCGAAAGAAACCATCATTCCTTCTGAGTTCGATTTGGTTACTGATCAAGGGATGATATTCCTAAATCACAATTTCGAGATACTTACAACACCCAGTTGTTCAGATGCTCTTGCTTTCCACAACCGAAGGTTGAAATCGTCACTTCCGGATATCACATATGTTGCATCAAAGCTGTGCTTCACACAGAACACCCTGAAAAGTAGATATACAGCAATACATACACAATTAGATATTACTGTAGAGTTACCAGTATAGTTTTGTCCATCTATTGAAGCTACCAAGACAACAAGGCGAATCAGGTCACCTTTGCATCCTTTTAGTATGATAAACTTCCCGGCTGTGACCACCATTATATTGGAATATTCTCACCTGAAAAGTCAAAACATGCTTAATCCTGATGCTACCCAGCAAGTATATCAATGGAAATACACATTGACGTTCTTCCAAACGTACTGTTCTGTCATATGATCCAGTAACAAATTCACGGCCAGTGGGCGAATAGTCAATGTCCATTCTGCAAAAGAGTATAGTTCAGCAGTTTAGCATTCAGTGCAGTGAAATAGAAGTGAAAAAATAAGTTGATAGAACTGAACTCTCGAGAAAGACAGAAAAAAACCATACACTGCAGACACGTGATCTTTATGCACACACTTTGCTTCACTCAACTTCCTAGCATCATAGCTATAACAATTGCAATCTTCATTAGCCTGCAGAACCAATAACATTCCTTTCAGCTCTGTTGGCAGAGCAAAAACTTTCAGCATTAGCATATCTAAAAATACCAACTGAGCAAAAATTAGCAGGTTTCTCCACATCCAAAAGCTAACACGTCGCTCAAACTGTACGCATATCCATAACACAGGGATAACTTGGTCAACTCAATCAATAACGTATTCCTCATTCGAACAAAAAGAAAAAAAATGTTTCACTAGTAGTCATGTTTTTAACGATCTTGGTATTCCCTTGTTAATGGTGCAAAGTTGAGAGACCAAGAGATCGATAAAAAGACTACAATAGAGGACCAAGTTGACCGCATCCCAAAAAACTGAAGGGCTACATCGTCATTATGATGACTTGGTACACTATTCGGAATTGTGCAAGAAACAGAGAAACAAGCCAAAAAACCTAGTCTCAAATACTCTTTTCAGCTCATTCAAATCAAACAAGTTCTGGAATTTGAATTAAGCAGAACAAATAGGAATCACATAAGCGAAAGATATGAGGCATACAGCTGTGAAATTCATTGGCTCCATTGGATTCCATGCGATTGAGTTAGTTCTTGTCTGCAATAGACAAACAAGTCAGGAACAAAGAGCTAGAAACTTTCCACATGAGTTCATCTCAGAAGCTCAAGGCCGAGTATTCAAGTTATACCATCATGATAATCTTCCTCGCTGGAGACGACATACGTAGATCATACAGCATAATATTGCGATCACTGGCATAAGGAAGAAGACATGATTAGATGTAGGCAAACAAGAACAGTGAAACATCCACAAAGGAATATTGATAAAATTAAATGTGCCCACTTGCATACAAACAAGATAAATCACTACCATGTAAACACAACTTGGAGACCTTAAAAATAAGATTTGTTCAAACATACTCCCTTCGTCCCAATTTTGTTGCTACGGTTTGACTCGAAACGGAGATTTATGCATGTTGAAATTTTGTGGGATTTGTTGGGAAAAAACTTATTTTTATAGCGATAGCAGGGTATTACCATGAGGGATGTAGTTTGATGTACTGTAATACAACATGACCGATTTGATATTTTTTTAGATTAAATGTCCGCCAAATTCGAAATGTTGCAGTATATTGGGACAACACAAATATTAAAATGTTGCATGTATTATAGGACGGAGAAAGTGTTATTCAGAAAGCTCCATTGCTATTCATAATCTTAAGCCAGTTTTCGCAGGTCTGTGTTTGAAGACTACAGACCATTTTATAGAAATACGTAATGCACACAGATCAAGAGCATGGATTGACACAAATTAGATCCCTCCCATAAAGACGATTTCATTAATGAAACTAACAAAATAAGGGCATGTGTTTAGAAGTAAAATCAGATCGCATTATGAAACATAGTTAGCATCAATGCATGATGTGAAAAGGCCAAAAAGAAGAAAACATCAGATGAAGCATCCCCTGTGTAATCAACTAGCTAAATACAAAGGTGAAATAGCTATACAACAATTCACAACAAAGTTTGGGCTCCCCCCCAGTTAGTTTTTTTGAGGAAGAAGAAACATAACATACAAGAATTTATTGCATCAGCAAGATTAAACAGCCACAAAGTTAAAATTGGAACACAGCAAGATACTGGCATTGGAGCTCATTGCAAAATTATAGATTTGTCAGAACTGACAGAACATTACCTCCCAGATGAGGCCAAAATATTAGGTTCTCCAGGATTGAATCGAACAGAAACAACCGTGCTTGTTCCCCACTCAAAAGTGTTCACTGGCTGGGATCTGTGTATGGTAAAAGACCATTATTTCTGCTTCAATGCTCCCTCACACATGAAAAAGAAGAAAAAAAAATTAGTTGAAAACCTGCTGTGATCCCATATATCAACTCGAGCTCCTGCAGTGGCAAAGATATTCCCACCCCACTGGTGATCAACAGCCTTGTAAGATACAAACACAACATTTCAGCATTCGACATAATTTTGAAGATGAAATAGTGAAAATTAGTATTCTACAGTTGAACAAAGCAGCTAAAATAGTCTATGATAGCAAAGGCTCACCTGAAAGCATCATTTTCAGTATAAATCGCCATAGGCTGTAAAATGGTTGGGAGAAAAAAAAAATCAGACCTTTGTTCAGGTGAATAAGTTCGAAATTATATTCAGTTGGAATATCAGGAGAACACTTACCTTTGGTGAACCATTTTCATCACCATATGACTCCATAACATTGAAATCGGGAACTTTCCAAAGCCTGACACTGGAAAAAGCGGGTTCTAAAATTTGTGAACAATGATAGCAGGATCTAAGATAATTCCATCTTTCTCACATTAAACAAATGTTAAGATAAAGGGCCATCAACTTAATTTATGACTATCCTCCTCTTTTCTAACATTGATGATGGGTTGGGGGTACAATTTTCAACAGCCCCAGAATAATCTGAATTGAACAGAATATATGTTAAGCAAAGTGCGGCAGTAACATACGTGCAATCAGTTCCACAAGACACGAGAGTTCTCCCATCTGTTGAGACTGTCAGTCCCCTAACAGCACCTTCATGACCAGGATACTCGCAGACAGTCCTCCTACAAAATGAACATTTCTAACCACACCGTTTTATTCAAAGAACTAAATTTATCACTTCTCCCTGCCAACAGATAGTATGCACTGACCTCGAAGCTATATCCCAAAGGCGAATTTCTGCAAATAACATACAAGTAAGACTAAAATTAATGTGCTATTACAATAAAATCACGGTCCAAACAATACTAACAAGCTCTATCAAGCAATCGGAAAGGAAGCCAAGCCAAGTTAGGCAACGACAATGAGCCTACAAGGATGACTGGGTGACTGTGTAGGTGACAATATGAGTATATACGTTTACTAAAAGATGGTATCCACAAGAAAATCCAATAACTTTATTTGCATAAGTTTACCAATGAAAGGCAAGGTTACATATATTTATAATAATTCACTAGAGCTAGCGAGCTGATCAAAATGCATGTTGAATGATATGCAGTTTAGTTGAGAAAGCATTCATTTGGGACAGGAAAAGTGACATGTTATGAGACCACGAGGCAGACACTAGAAGATACTAGATTATCAAAGATACAACGGGGTCTATGAAATGAAAATTAGACGTTCAGAGGCCTAGGCAGCTTCGGTGCCCATTGGTGTATACCCACTAGCTACTAGACACATACAAAAAGTGCGGCTCTAAACCTTCTTTCAAGACACTAAACAAGGCAGTAAGAATGTGTTTAGAATTTATGGAGGAAAGTAACTGAGACAAAGTACGTCTCAGACAACAACTCAGTCAGCTAACCGTGCCAAAATTTTCATCTGCATCTAATCACTCATTGTGAATTTGTGATATCTTATCGCTTTGTGTAGGATGCTTTCTCGTCTAGCGGAAGGCACAAAAGGTATTTTCGTCTTAACTATCAGCCAACAAGTCTAACAATGTGAGCATATTAAATCCAAAACAACATGCAAATTTCTAACACCAATGACGCAGTCACTATACAATAAACAGCATTTCCATGCATTTCCATACTGATCCGAACCAGATTACCTCCATCCATGGAACCCGAAAAAATCCCTTTGAGATAACTAGGGTTCTTTGCCATACAAGAGATCGCATCCCGATGCCCATCCAGCGCTGTGATAAACGGCTTTGCATAAATCTAATCAACAAAAAAAAAAAGCACCTCATCTGATAAGCTCACCATAAACAACTAACCCTTTCCCCAATTACAAGGGGGAAAATGATGAATTCAGCAAATCAGCAATGTAATCACCTTCTCCAACTTGGCAGCATTGATAGCTCGCTTATACTCAACCTGTTTCGCTTGCGGTCGCAGACTCGGATCGTAATTCCGATACACTCTCTATCACAACCAAAACAAAATTCATTTCAATCAGCACGTCAACACCAAGACTAAACTAAAAATAAAAACATTCATCGAAATCCGACACACATATTCCTCGACTGACTAAACTTAAACTTAAAAGATTAGTAATTACAGGATATATTCGTAATAAACTAGTATAGAATTAATTTGGGGGTTTAGGGTTTTACTTGGAGGTCTTGGCTACGTTCTCGAGTGAACTCATCAGAGGAACGCGAAATTACCCTCACTCTCATCGAGCTGTTCCAGCGTGAGTTTCTCAGAAAGGTCTCGCTGCGGCGGCGCGTGTGGGTCGGAGAAGTGGAGGGCAACGGCGTGCGGCGGGGGAGGGGAGAGGACGGAGGGGAATGGTGTTTGAGTTGATGTGGAGAGAAGATGGATGGAGAGGTCGTAGGTATTTTTTCCCAGGGGGAGTGTTGTTAATCTTGCCACTTAATTATAAAATTTTAATAATAAAGATATACGATAAAGATGAAAGTAACGTTATATTTTGATCAGAGACAAAAAAGGCTATCATTTTTAAGGAGATCTAATGTACTTAGATTATACCTTGTTAGTTATCAATGAAAAACGACATATTAAACTCCTTGACTCATTAAGAGGTTGTTTAACATTGTTTAACTTGCTTAAGTAAACAAACTACAGTAGATTTGTAACTCGGTCAAATAAACAAAGCAACAAATCAAATAAACAAACGAACAATCATCAGCTCAACTCATTCGGCTAGTTTTTATCAACCCCTTTTAGCTTTAACCAACACAAATCACCGTGCGGATAAATTCACAAAACTCAATCCCCCAAAATATCAACGTCAAGATAAAATAAACGAAACCCACATTCCCCCAGATCACACAACTACCCCAAATCTTGGACTCCAGATTTCACTCCCCACAAGAATTTTCATCATCGTGGGTTCATCAAAGAACAAGAACAATAGGGAAATCGAAGAAGAGGAAGATCATCGACGAAGACTCCTCATCCTCAATGGGGTTAGATTACTACAAGTTATTGGGAGTTGAACGAGGAGCCAAAGACGACGAATTGAAGAAAGCGTATCGGAAACTTGCGATGAAATGGCACCCTGATAAGAACCCTAATAACAAGAAGGAAGCTGAGGCCAAGTTCAAGCAGATTTCGGAAGCATATGATGTGGGTATTGGGTCAAAGATCGTGTCTTGGTTGCATTTTATCGTGTCTTTGTTGAATTTGATCGTGTTGAGATGATATGATTTGTGTTGAATGTTTGGATGAATTGGGATTTTGTCTGGATTAGTTCTTGATTTGATTTGTGAGGTGGGATTGATTGATTTGGGTTTGTTCGTTTCTGGGTTGGATTGGGTTTTGGGGATTAGGGTGTGTAATGGGTAGGATTGGATTTTGATGTGGTGGATTAGTGAAGAGAAATTAAAGAAATGGCAGTTGTCGTATCCATGAACTTGACCGTTTGTGATAGTTTGAAAGCTTGGTTTATTGTTGGATTTTGGATGATAACGAGGTGGATGGTAGGAGAGGATGACTGTCTAGGTTTTGATTTTCTAGGTTTAATGTTCAGTGTTGGCGGTCGGTTATATTGTGTTTTGATGGTGTTTTCTGGTTCTTGAATGATTTCGGTAAATTCCGTTTAGTCTTAGAGACTTTATTGAAGATGGGCATGGGATTTCTTGATAGTGTTTGTTCCTGAATGGCGTGGAGCGGTGAGAAGGTTTTCGTTTCTGAATCATTTGCTTTTGTTTATGGTAGTTTTCTGATGTGGCTTGATTTGTTACTGCTTTGAGATGACGGGAACTAGTTTTTGTGATAAAAAGTTGGCAGGATCATTAACCCCACGCTCTATGTACTGTGTACTAGGAGCATCATTCTGTAATAAACCATCTTTTTCTAGGAAATGATGTTTAAGAATGTGCTTTTGGAATCGTTCTTTGTTTTAACTGAATTCCAGTGGTGCAATGTATAACCTTGTTGCCTTTGCTGACTGGGTACGAAATCCATTCACCCACAATGTATTCTATTTAAAGAGAGTTCTGGTTCAAATCAGTGTTCATTAACAATAAAGTTCAGGTACCATGTTTAGGACTAGTTTTTTACTCAGTGTGAAGCTGTCAAGACTCTTGAGAGAGAACTGGATCTGTGTTATCTTACAAGATAATAGAGATATATTCCAGTTTACCATTTTTCGTCTAGGGTAAGATCTCTCCAGTTACCCTTCATGATTTTTGTTCATTCTAATCATGTGGAAACCTAGCTGATCCTTGGATGGTTTGTCGCATTCTGTTCCAGATGGTGAAATGCACGTGCACTTGTGATCATTACTGTTCATTGCCTCGACTGGCACACACATGAACACAGATCTCTGTGTTCATGTGTTCATATTTCTTCCCTCTCCCACCCCTGAACAATAAAATTCAAAACTAAAGATCTCTGTGAATAACAATGGACATAGCCAATGACTCTTTTTTAGGGCATAAGCTACCTTATTTCTCTGCGGTTATTCTGCCTTCTCTTGGTTATCTGATTATCTCTACTGTTCGACGCATTGCCATCTACACTGATTTGCAGCGTCTTTTTTAGCTAGATACAGTTGCTCTGATAAATCGTTCATGTATGGATTCCAGAGTACTGGTCTTATGTTCCACTTTGACTTTTTTGATGTCATTGTTAGAAATGAGAAAGTTTCTACTCCATAAGTTGGGAATTTATGCCATCGTACATTTTTTGGTCTTGATCCTAACCAAACAAATCTAACTGAAAGAGATACGATGAAAGAGACTGAATAATCTGATGCTGAACTCCTCACGTGATGAAAGATTCCTTTTAATTGAAGACTTCGACGTATGAGTTGTGTTTATGGCATGTCTTTTTATTGGCCCATCGCTTTTTTAATCCGCTTTGCTTGATTCCTTTTCTTTCGTTCCCCTTTGTTGCAGGTTCTAAGCGATACTCAAAAGCGAGCAATTTATGACCAATACGGTGAAGAGGGGCTGAAGGGTGTACCACCTCCTGATGCAGGCGGGCCGAGTGGATCAAGCTTCTTCTCTAGCGGAAATGGACCTACGCCATTTAGATTCAACCCTCGAAGTGCAGATGACATTTTTGCAGAGATTTTTGGGTCCTCTAACCCTTTCATGGGCGCTGGTGGTGGGATGAGGAGTTCTGGTTTCCCTGGTAGTCTCTTTAATGATAGTATGTTCAGACAGTTTGAAGGTGCAAGTCGTCCTACTCGTAAGGGCGGACCTTATGAGATGAAATTGCAATGCACTTTGGAAGAGCTCTTTACGGGCACTACCAAGAAAATGAAGATTTCGAGGGATGTTGCTGATACTAATGGGTGAGAATTCTGATTTCCTAATCCTTCTTGTTTATATTAGTAAGATGATATCCTAATACTATATCTGACTTTGTAGTCATATATGGTTATAGCAGCCTGACTGGACTCTTACTATATTTGCCTTCTCTAAGCTGCAGGACTTGCACTTGCATTCAGATAAACTGAATACGATGTTTGATTATTGAAATTTGAATATTTGGCATATTTCAGTTCAGCTCGTTTTCCTTGTATTCATTGTATTGCTTTAATTAAATAAGAGCTTTCCTCCCATGTTCTTCACATATGTAGCTAATCTTTTCTCCATCTCTTTTTCTTCTTCCTCTTTTAACTTCAGAAATTTCGTATTTGTTGAATTGCTTAGCGTAGTGGAACAGCTTTTTGTGATTAATGGTTATATCCAACATGGCAATTGACTTTAATACAAGTTTGGGCTCTTTGCTACTGCAGTACATATTTAGAGGTTCAATGAGGTTCG
>LIEC01011055.1:160806-176577 GCA_001925005.1 Drosera capensis | reverse complement strand
GGTCTTCTTTCACCAACCAAGCCTTCCTTAATAATTTGCGGTTTAAGCATATCTCCTGCTCCCACACAACCCAAATAGCAAATTCCTCTCACTTCTTCTATTTGCCTCGGTTATTTTGGGGATTGGTACGTTGTTGCAACTTTCTTCCTCGTATGATGATAATTGATACATAACAAATCACTCCATTGTGAAAACAATCCCAAGTAACTTTACTTTTATCTGCTTGCTACAAAGAAATGCAATTACTCGTCCCTCCTTGTCCCAGCACAGAAGTTCAGAACACACAACTTTCTAAACACATACTATAAGAATATTTTAGTCAATCATAAAAGCTTTACGTATTATTGTGAAAAGATTTAGGATATATTATTTTTTTAATTTATTATAAATATAAAATTAAATATATCTCGTTCTTTTTTATTTACGATGGGATATTTTGATAGTTGTTTTTATTTGTTTTCAATGAGTGATCTATTGAGTTTAAGATGAGCCAAGACTCAAAATGATCAAAATATTTCTACAGTGTAAAATTAGTTAATGAATCGTTTCATGAACATATGAGTTTGTAGGGTTTGTGTGGCTTGGCTTTGGACAACACGCTTAAAAGATGGTATAGTTGTCCGACAAATATATTTAACCTCGATGAGCAACACAGTCCAAAACACACGAAGTCTAACTGTCTAAGGTCATCAAATAGGGTGAGTGTGTGTCAATTATGAAGGGGTCAAATGTTGATATTTTTTCAGCATTAACATAACCCATCCTAATCAGTAGAAGTCCAGAACAGAAGCACCAGGAGGGGCAGATTGGTCAATGAAATATAACAGGTGAGTAGCTCTTTGCTCCTAATTCTAAAATTCAACCACCTCTTCTCTCTCCTCTCTCACCCCCACAACACACAACACACACATTCATGGATTGGACGCTGAAATTTTTGGAAACAAAAACAAAATAAACAAAATAATAATAGTCCGTCCCTCCCCCCCTACAATTACAAGTCATGAGGATGGATGATGATGAGCAGCGAAAGGTGGTGTGGTGGTAGATGCATGAATAGCAGCAACAGAGACTCACTCCCTTTTTTCATATCTCGGTTCTTTCTTGTTATCTCCAATCTGCCCTTTCTTCGCCACCTTCCCTTTTCCTATTCCTTCAAATAAATACCAACCGCAACAACCACCCATCTCCGTCGCCACCCCATCTCCTCCGCTGCCTCCCTCCCTCCCTCCTTGTCTTAAGTGGGTTCTCTCTGTTTGTTTCCCTCTTGATGCTGTTGGTTGTTTTCTTTGGTGATGGGCACTCTCAAAAACTGATTTTTGTGTGTGTGTGTGTGTGTTTCTGGATTGGTTTGTCACGATTTTTTCGTGCTTCTGTGTTTTTGGTTTATGGGGGGTCAAACTTATATGGTTCTGCCATATAATACTGCCCGGATCAATTAATCGTATCAGGATGGATTATCTTTGTGTTTGTTGATTGCAAATGTTGTGCGCAGAAGGTGATAGGTTGGCTAGGAGTTGACTTGTTGGAGACTTAGCACTCCGAGACGGAGGCTTTGGTGTTTCCATCTTGTTTCTGTTGATTTCGTAGTTTTTGATGTTATCTTCATGTTTCCCCTTTTGTCTATACATCCTATAAGGGATCAACGAGGACTTGATTTTTGGAATTTGTTACACATCCTTATTCTCATATGGGTTGGTAATATAGTTACTTATATGCTTCTGGTTGGTTAATTGGTTTTCCTTGTGGGCTTGTCACCCTCACCCTGAGAAAGGTGACAAGCTTTTTTGCTTTTATAGTTATAAAGAAGCAGAGTTGTCCTTGACAGTTTTTTGACATTGCTATACTGTGCTTTTGTTTCTTCCACTTTGAGTGGGCTGTATTCGTCCATTCTCATCGGTTTGGTTTACTTCGCTACGAACAGTAATAGCTGTAGGATTGATGCATCTGAGTGACGTCTAAGCCCTGTATAGTGAAACTATCTAATGTAGCAATTCAAGCTACTTGCTCGTATGTCGGGAAATAGTTTATAGGCGTTCTTCTTGAATGTGTAGGTGGTGAGCATCAACTGGAATCATCGCTGTCTTGAGAGCCATTCTGTTATTTATTGTTTACTATCCACTTACCTGTGTTTATTAATCCACAACTATCACAGAATGGTAATATGTTTACCAAAACATGAGTGATATAAAGTTTCCCACCTGTTTGAAGAGAAGATCTTGATTGTTGTGGTCTTTTAGGTCCCTATAGTTCCCATCCCATCACTTATGCAGGTGATATACAAAGTTGCATGAAACTCCTCGCCTATTTCTTGATTTCTGCAGGTAAACCATGGTGAGCTTAAGACGGCGTAGGCTGTTGGGACTCTGCTCTAGTAAGTATATGATTCGATAACTTCATAGATCAATTGGATTCTTTCCATAAATTAGACGACATTCAAAGTTAACTCTCTCAAGCTTACATCCCCATTCATGTTTCAGTTGTCACTTCGATTTATTTATTTTTTTCCCAAGATAAATGTAGCGGGTGCTGGAATCTGTCTTGTTATGCTTGACTTAACGGAATTTCGCAAAATGAATGGACCTTTGCAGGAGGACGGAACTTTATCCTCGACCCATTGCCTCCATTCTTTGACAGTGGCTTTGTTCCTGCAACTGCTGTTCGTTCCTCGATTACAGCTAGTGTGCATCCAACCCCTTTAGTTGATACTGTCAAGCCAGAAGAGGTATGCGTGATACTTCAATTCTGCATATATTTGTCTAGGACAGAATTGGCCTGCGAGTCAAAATAGAGCTATTTGTTCTAGGTGTAAAAGAGAGTATAAGCATAAGAGTGAAAGTAGAACAATTTTTTTTTACCTTTGTCAATGGGTTAATGTTCACCTTCAAAGGCTTCAATTTGTGCACTCATCCATAACATAGAAAGCATTAGTTTGAAGCCATAACTCATCTAGCCTTTTTCAATTGTAAAATTGTTGCTGGAAAATGTAATGGAATGGAATGACTATCACAGTGATACTTCATGAGTATAGTGCTGGACTTTTAAGCAAGAAGTCAACGAAAATCACTGAAAAAGTCATGATGTAGATGAAATTCATTGACATGAATACACATAAGGAGTTGCAGTGAAATCCTGAAACTATGACATGGCACACTTGATGTAATATAGGTATAACTTAAGTTAAAAGAAGCGTTGCTGCTTCAGTCCACTTAGTGTGAGAAGTTGGCTTGTTCTTGATGTTGAGCTGTCAGTGGAAAATGAGAGCTTTAAATAATTACTAAATCAGTCAGCCTGGAGGCCCTGGATATTAGGATGGTGTCCTTCGATACGACAGGTTTCCTTATTTCTATGGTGGTCTAAGACTTTTTTAGATGTAAGGGAAGAGGAACTCCTAACTCATTGCTTTAGTTGTTGTCTGATAGTTTATTGTTGAAATTTTGAGTTACCATTTGCTGGTCGAATTTTTCTCAGTGTTGAACGTTTGTTGAACTGCATGATAAATGTGAACTTATTTGACGATGAACCTACTGCCAGGTCACTGGATCCCCAGTAGGGTCTGGTCATGCAATTGCTTCTGTTTCTGGATTGTCGAAGGATCAGATTCAGCAAGAAAATGTTTCTGCCTCTTTCTCGTCGAAAGAACAAAAAGACCAGCAACATCCGGGTAAATCATTTGATATTAGGACTGTTTTTTCGGCAACTCACCTAACAACTTGGAAAGGGCCAGTTCTGTGAGCGCTGAATCAAGTGTATGATGATAGTCTTCCATGTTATTTTCTCTAAACCACCCTGGCACATGAGCATATTTTCAGAACAGGAATTTAAACGTAGAAAGCGACATCGAAGAAAGCATATACATAACCAAGAACAGTGTGTAATGAGAGGCGTTTACTTCAAGAATATGAAGTGGCAGGCGGCAATCAAAGTTGAGAAGAAACAGATTCATTTGGGTACTGTTGGGTCCCAAGAAGAAGCTGCTCGGCTTTACGACAGGTGCATTGTACTTTCCTGATTCTTTCTATCATATTCGAGCACTTATCAGGACAGAAGCTTAACAGGGCTGAGTTATGTACCATAGTTCTTTGTCAACTTTGCATTCCAATTTATACATTCAGTGTCTAGAAAGTAGAAAAGAAAGTCTTTTGCTGGAAGATGAAGGACAAAGTTCTTCGTAGGAAGGTACAGGAGGATCTTGAGTTTTGAAGGGATAATGTCTACACAGGCCTCCGAGGATACTCTTTGGAGATTCAATAAATGGAGTTATGGCTCCCAGCATTCTCTATAAGTGTAGATTTTTGTTGTTATTTAACTAGAAATTTCAGGAGTTATTTTTCTCAAGAACTGGACTTGGACATCATACATGATAATTTCGGTTGAGGCTTTCACTTAAGCAAAGCAAAATTTATATTTCAACAGACCTGTTTGATCCAGTGGGTGTGGTTTCCTTCATGCCTGCAGCTTATCATGATCTACATGACATAGGGAATAAGACATGAATTTATTGTAATGTGGATGCCGTACTTCTGCGGTCGATTGTCTTGCCTTCTCAGGTTTAAAAAATAGCCTTGACTGAGAAAGGCTACTTTTAAGAAGCTAGAAGTTGTAGCTTCTTCTAATCTACATTCTGGGCCATTTTTCCCGAACGGTTGAAGATCCTGCAGAAACGAGATTCAGAGAAAAGCAATGCGGTTCCTGATGCTAGCCATTTCTCCATGAGATTTGCTCGTCCCCAACTCCACGCAGAGCTTGCAAGAGTTAGATTTGGTTGCATAGAACAGACTATGAACAGGGCATTTTTTTGTGTAGTCAATTTTGCTGCTTTATGCTGGAAACTTAACTCTTAAATATGATCCGGGATTAATCAGATTGATCCTTGTTATTGCAGAGCGGCTTTTATGTGTGGAAGGGAGCCAAATTTCGAACTCACAGATGAGGAAAAACAAGAACTACGTAAATACAAATGGGACGAGTTCTTGGCAATGACTCGCCGCTCTATAACCAGTAAAAGTGACTTCCTTTATTTCTTTCATTGAAGGTGGCCTTTTCCTCTTTTTAGTATCTGACACTTTGTTCTGAAATTTAACTTCATAGAAGGCAAGAGACGGCACGGGGTAGGATCACGACTCAAACCCGAGACTACTTCTCAGAACTCAGATTCCTCTGATGGTGGCCAAGTCGCCGAGGAGCTCACCTCAGGCTCGGATGAAGCCGAGCAGGAAACATCTACCTCTTGAATCATTATATACGAGTCCACAGTTACCACGATACTCAAATTGTTTCTCCATTGAAACAACATCAATTTTACACCAATAGAGCCCCGATAGTGGCTGAGGTAGCAACTATCTACTGTTGGTGAGCAGATAACATACATATAGCATCCTTGTTAATAAATTTTTCTTTGTTCCCCGCAAAACCTTATGCTCTTATTGTTGATATTTATTTTTCTTTGTCCCCAAAAACGAATATTATATGCGACGAGAGCATGCAACAGTGCATATTTGTCTGCGTTAAATTCTCGTTGGTTTTTTCTGCGAGAGCTGATGAAGTCACATGTGCTGTTTGTTGTTTGTGTTTAGGATCATATGGGTGTTGTCTTTGCATCTAGAAGGCAGTTCTCTTACTGTCGAGCCTGATCAGTGCATTGCTTTGATTTTCTGTCGCATAACAACTTATTGCAAGTCTTTCTTTTATGTTGAGACGGTCTCATGCGACTTTGGTCGATGAAACAAGTTTCCTCATGTTGAGAAAACTTTATTCACATTGAAGTTTGAAAAATCAATACAATCACACATATAGATCCTGAACTATTTCTCACATTGTCAATTGATTTTGAAATAGAATCGTAAAGATTTAATATGACATTAAAGCTATTAAGTTGTGTGTTGCATAGTCAAGGGTTCGAGATAGGTCAAAATATGAACTTGGTTTCATGCGTCTTACTCATACCTATGAAAAAATTCATATTGTTGTCTCATAATTAGTGACTCGTGAATTATATATATTGATATGTTTTTTATTTCCGCTCGAAACTTTAACACGAGTTTATCTACACGTCCATTTACGTGTGATGTTATTTTTGACTCACACGTGAACACTTTAAATGGATGATGTGGAACACATGGGACGATGAGTTCAAAATGTGTGTTTTGGCTCTGATACATGTACCATACTTTACTATATTAGTTCGTGGTTTTCCGAAACTTCAACATGATTTGCTCCATAGTTTGATATAAATCTTGCTCATATTAGTTTGCAAAGAACATGATTGATCTATCACCACTAGGTGTAAGACATTGAACACAGCATCACATTTTTATGTAAAGAAGCAAAGTTGAATACTAACACAGAAGTAAACATTTAAAGCTAAAAAATTACTAAATCTATAGCGAACTTGTGACTGAGCCAAAACAGGAAGATAAAGCTTCCACTAGCAATCAATCAAACCCTCTTTCTCAATGTGCTTGCCCACACTACACTACAGAAGACCAACACCAGAACACATCACTCTCTTCAAAGTTCACATTTTTCCAGCTTCATATGCGTCCCATTGTCTCCCACTGTGTTTCTCTAGCTACAAGTGCAAGTCTCCATCCTTCGCTTTGTTCTCTCTAGCCCCCCTCACCACATTCTCTCTCTCTCCATTCATATATATTTCCATTTCAACACTTGAATTGCACTCATCAATTCAATTCAATTCAATTCAATCCATTCACATTCTCATTAACCCACCAAAACCCCATCTTTCATGGCCTCCTAGCTTTGATTAATTCACTCTAATCAGTATACTCAAACCCAGATGAGAATATGAATAGACCCATAGAACATTCCCACTTCAAACCCTCAAAAAGCCTGGATCTAGTGATCTAGGAATCAAATCGTCCGATTCTGAGCTCGACCCATTTCTTGTTGAGGTCTGAATCGATGAGGGTGTTGAGTGAATCGTGGTGTTTCTGTAATGGAGGAGGCAAATCAGAGAGACTCAAGTCCTCTATTTTCTCCAGCAAAGCTTCTGCCATGGCTAGGGTATTGGTCAGTGGTGGTGGTGGTGGTGGTGGTGGTGAGAAAGGTGAGATCTTTGGCACAGGGTTTCTCATTCACAGGAATCTGTTGCTCACCACTCATGGAAATCTGCCGTCTGAGGTCGCAGCCGAGGCGGCCGAGATCCGACTTCATAATGATGTTGTTGCCACTCTTGTTCCTCACAGGTGAGGTTCTTGTAGTGAGATAATTTTTGTTGATTTTGGTGAAATGGTGTGTGCTGCTGCATGTTGGTTGGATGATTGATCTGGGATTCGGATTGGGATTATTGTGCTTGATTCTGCGTTTAGGGTTGATGAATCCGAGAAATGTCTAATGGTGGTGTTGAGTATCATTATGCGTGTCTGTTCTTGTGGTGGTGTGGATTTATGGTGAACACTGAACAATGAGTCATCAGCTTGAAGAACTAAAGCAAGCTTTGGGAAACTGGTTCACCATGTACGGATACACTAGAAACTGGCCGGCAACTAATCGAGTTTAGGATCGATAGAACAACCCGATTTATGTGTGGCATTGATCAAATCCTTGCATGAATTTGGTTGGTGAGGTCTTGCAATATTGAGTTATGAGGTTATGATGTTAGATTTGAAGTGGAATAGTGGCTGCTTTTGGATTAGGTTTCGCTTCGATTGGCTGTTGCAAGTTGTGAGATTTGGTGCCTTTTCAAGTTCATATGTGCCACAATGCCACTCTTTATCAGAAAAGTGATTCTTGACTATTTTGAACTCGAGGCAAATGCATTATGTAAACATCTTAGGTTGATTCCTACTTACCACTGAGTGGTTGATATTTGATGAATAGTCTTTTGTTGATTCCTATTCACCACCGAGTTATTTATGTTGTTCTTGCCATATCTGAACAGGTTCTTTATCACGAGCTCTGTTCTTGATCTCACAATCGTGGGTCTAGATTACATGGATGGTGATGCAAGTTCCCAAGGACAACAGCCTCACTTCTTGAAAACTTGTTCAAAGCCGAACCTCGACTTGGGAAATGCGGTCTACCTACTAGGATATATGGGCAAAAAGGACTTGAAAATAGGTGAAGGGAAAGTAGTCATAGCCACTGATAACTTAATAAAATTATCGGCTGATGGAGAGGCGTGGAGTCCTGGATCTGCTGGTTTTGATATGCAGGGCAATCTCGCATTCATGGTCTGTGATCCCATGAAACTTGCTACTTCTCCAAACACCAAATCTTCTTCGACATCATCTTCCTCAACTTCATCATGGAAGAAGGATTTGCCCATGCAATTTGGGATCCCTATGCCCATCATCTGTGATTGGTTGAATCAGCATTGGGAAGGCAGCTTGGATGAGCTAAGCAAACCAAAACTACCACTGATGAGATTAGTTTCTTCTAGTCATAGGAGTGAGCATTCTTGTGCTTCTTTCTCTATGAGAAGAGTATTCAAGCCTAATGAGCCTGATATAGACCAGACGCCATCATCTTCCCAAACTGTGATAAAGCCACAGGAACTACCTGGATCGAGTAGCTCTCCTGCAGCTCGGGTGGCCGATGAGGTGGGAAAGGTAGCTAGGCACCCACGTGCTGGGTCCCATGTGGAGGGAATCCCAACCCCAGAGATCTATGCATCTCCCAATGTGACGGCAGTTCCTGTCCGCAAGAGAGAAAGCCCCCAAGTCCACCTCTTGGACATTAACTTTCCTCCTAGATTATCCAAAGCTGGTATCACACCCGAAAATGCTAATGATCCGCTTCCGTGCTCAGATGAGAACAATGTCATGGAAGCTTCTTCTCGGGCTCCAGATGAGGGACAGCGAGCTGGACACCATGAAGGGGCTAAGCTGGTGGCAAAAGCCGAAATGAACCAGAAAGTAGATGCTGAGTCAACTGGTTCCGTTAACGAGATACAACATGATGTTCAGTCCATTTCATCTCCAGTCGCAGCTTCAGAGATATGGGATGAGCAAACCAGTGAGGTGGAGACAATGTACTCGGCTGAAACTGCTGAGAGCCGGAACTATACAACCCCAAGGGAAGGTAAGTTTCAGCCTGTAGGAAGGAGCCAGAGTTGTGTGAATTACAACAGGTGGGCTGTCCATAAGTACCCAGTAGCACGCAAGTCGTCGCTAGAGAAGCAAAGAAGCTATACTCAGCCTAGAAAAACGTACTCACAGGGTGCTACTTCTCACCGAGGAAATGACTATTACAGCCCCACTGTCTCTTCCATCATGAAGAAGCGGAACAATATGGAACCACCAGCAAGATATAGACAAGCAGCACCAGCAGCGGTACATTCTTCTCCTAGGTGGATGTTTTGATTAGTATATTACTCGAATTAACTTTACAGACCCTGGAGGGCAAAGAACCGAGAGCAAGAGTACGATGTCAGTTTCTGTTGAAATATGTCGGGATTGTAGTACATCATTTCTTTTTAATTATTCTACTGTAACATAAAACATTGGATCATCCATCCTCTATCGGCATTGTTATTGCTTGAGAGGAACTAATGTTCATCATTCTCGTGTCATTCCTCCAGAAATTATGTTCAAAGCATTTGTTTTTATTTGTTTCGTTTCCCTTGAATTCCATGAAGATCTGGCTGTGACATACTCAGCCGTAAGTGGCTACATAAAGTTTCTGATTCCTTTGTGACATCCTTCCAATGATCTGATTGAAGAAAGCAATTTTTGGAAGATTTTTACCCTGGTGCTAGAAAGCTTGGTTCGATGGTTTCAAAGCTGGTTGTAATAATATTATGATCTTGAGCATTGGGATGTACCGGAGGACTGAAGAAATAAAGCATATGAAGATAACTCGGTGTTATTAGAAAAACAACCCATCTGATCTAACAAGATGGCTCGATGTGAATTACAACATATTGTCCAAGTTCAAGGGCAGATCCGAAATATGCCTTCATCTCAGATACAACAAATGTTTAATGTTCGAGCATACATAGAGTTCCTGAGTGCATCAGAAAATAACGACAAGCATCAGAAAATAATCTCTATGTCGTTATTACAAGGGGAAGACTATGTATATATCTCATGCTCCCTAGACCCTGTCGAAGACAGGAACAATTGGGTGGTGGTTGTTGTTGAAACATGCCTACTGGGTGGTTGTTGTTGTTGAAACATGCATTGAGTAACTCGGGATGCAGCATGCGAGCAGAGGTCATTCTAAGAAATTACAAAAACCTTCAATTCAAGCAGCGGAACAGATTCAGGATCTGATGCCTTCACAAGTCAATCAGACCTCAAGACACAAACCAGTTATTTGCGCCAGAGTCGATGCCCTGCCCAAAGTTCCTGAGGCAGCACATGCGGGTGATATGCTCTACAGGAAGCTATTTTAGATAGGATGATGGAATATTTGGTGATCTCTGCAGCCATTGCATGTCCATGGAAACAGAGGTGGATCCAGGCAGTAAGAATGGACATACTGAATCTGGCAGAATCGACAGGGCATGAGCAGATCTTCAGGTTCTCGAGATTGGCATCGAAAGCAAACTGGTTCCAGTGAGGCGTATACACCAGACAGGAAAATTGTAAGACAGTTCACGAATAGCTCGTTTCCCACTCAAACAGTGAGAGGGGGGGGGGGGGGGGGGGGAACTTTCAACAACTTCAATGTCGACATGGAGCAAAATGATCTTGACATCTACATCTTTCCTTTGTTTTCACATACCTGCCTCCAACTAGTTCAAGGATGATAATATGAAAGAGTATTGCCTAATTATCATCATTGTTTATGGAGTATTAATTCAATGGAAAAGAAAACCTCTCATTCTATTGTCAACCAAAAAAGCATTCGACATGTAACATGCCAACTTGATGAGAGAAAACAGACAAAAGGATGCCAGGAGAATAGAAAGAATTCGTCCAAGTAAGAGCAGTGACAAGAGTGTTGGGTATTCGGCTCCCTTCTTACGTGGAAAATGGCCTAAAAATAGTAAGTCCATTTGATGTCTCACCTGCCTAAGTGGAGAGGCTTCTGGATGGGACGAGATTAGGAGGGTATCAGGTCAAATATACAGTGCAGCCATTGAGGCAAAGTAGAAGGAAGTCATTTTTCTCTCATACACAAAAGAAAAAAAAAACTGCCACCATAAAATCGCGACTGCAAATTCATTCACCGTTGGATCGGGTTGAAATTTGGCGAGTAGGTTCTGGATATCCATCCCTTCATTGTGAACGGTTGGATCAGAAAGATGAGGACTGAGATGTGAGATATTGGCTCGGACAGTAGCTCAGTTTTTTGAGGTTTTCTCATCTTCTTGTCTCTCTATTTGCAAGTCATATTATCTTGTTGTTTTGGCTGACTGTTTGCATGTTTTTGTGCACTTGATTGTGAAATACTTTATATCCTGATTTGATCATACTGGAGCTGGTTTATTGATCTTTCGGATCCGTGGTCTTTATCCTTGATTTTGAGGGGTTTTCCACGTTAAAAAATTTGATGTTTGTGTCATTATTTTTCTGTCATATATTTATTGAGTTGCTCCTACGAGATTCTTGCAAATGAGAAGATTGAGTCCACTGTCTTATATTCCCAACAATTGATATCAGAGTTGAAAGGTTATTTGAGTTATTTGACTTGCTTGAACAATGGATGCACATACAAAAAGGATAGTATCTTTAAATGACACTAATTATCATATGTGGAACGGAAAAATGAAGGACTTGCTATTTGTGAAAAATATGCATCTTTCTGTGTTTGCTGCTCAGAAGTCGAATTCTAAGTCTGATGAGGAATGACAATTCACATATCAGCAGGTTTGTGGTTTTATTCGGCAGTGGGTAAATGATAATGTTTATAACCACATTGATAATGAGAGTAATACAAGAAGTCTATGGGAGAAAATTGAGTCCTTGTATGTCTCTAAGTTAAGGAACAATAAATTATATTTGCTGAATTCTCTGATGAACTTGAGATACAAGGAGTGGACTTCTATTCTAGATCACTTGAATGAATTTCAAGGGCTCCTGGATCAACTGTCAAGAATGAGCATCAAATTTGATAATGAAGTATTGGGATGTGGTTGCTGAATACTCTACCTGAGTCTTGGGAGATATTTCGGATCTCAATTACAAATTCTACTCCCAATAGTATTGTTTCTCTACAAATAACAAAGAGTGATGCTCTTAATGAAGAGATGAGAAGGAAAGCACATGGTTCTTCATCTCAGTCCGATGTGCTTGTAACTGAAATAGAGGGAGAACTCAGGAAAGGGATTCGAATGGTAGCAGAGAAAATAACAGGAGTAAGTCCAAGGACATATACAAGAATATAGAGTGTCATCATTGTCATAGAATAGGGCATACTAAGAAGAATTATTTTCTGTTGAAAAAGGAGAACAGAGACAAGAAAGATAAGCAGAAAGCAAATGATTAAGATGATGATGATTGTGTGACTGCTACTATCAGTGATGATGATCTTGTCATTCTTTGTGATTATGATTGAGTTAATCATATATCAGATGAAAGCACATAGATAATAGAAAGTGGTGCTATATTACATGTTACACGTAGGAAGGAATTCTTCACATCCTACTCATTAGGTGACTTTGGAGTTTTGAAGATGGGTAATGATGGTGTGTCTAAGGTGATTGTGTTGGTGATGTTTGTTTGTAAACCAACATGGAATGAAGCTACTACCCAGAGGAGTTAAACATGCCCCAGATGTTAGCTTCAATTTGATCTCTATTCAGATGCTAGATGACAGTGGTTATGATAACCACTTCGGTTCTGGAAAGTAGAAGCTTTCTAAAGGAAACTTGGTTGTGGCTAGAGGGGAGAAAATGTCTAAAATGTATTGTACGAAAACTTTGGTTGCTAGAGACAGTGTGAATTCTGTGGATATGGACACAACAAGTTTGTAGCACTGAAGGGTTAGTCATATCAGTGAATTGTATAGTTAAAAAGGATGTGCTTCCAGTATTAAAAGGTGCGAAGTTGGAGAAGTGTTCTCATTGCATGACAGGTAAGCAGACCAGAGTATCCTTTAAGAAGTATTCTCCCTCAAGAAAGCTAGAGTTGCTTGATTGGTGTATTCTGACATTTATGACCCGTTGAAGGTAAAGTTTCTTGATGGTGCACTTTATTTTGCTACTTTTATTGATGATTGTTCAAAACAAATTTGGGTCTATGCTCTAAAGACAAAAGATCAAGTGCTTGAGAAGTTTATAAAATTTTAGGCTTTGGTTGAAAGACAATCAAGCAAGAAGCTAAAATGCATTCGGTAGTGACAATGGTGGTGAGTATATTAGACTCTTTGATGTTTATTGCAAGCAGCAGGGTATCAAACATGAAAAGACTCCTCCAAAGACTCCTCAGCTGAATAGTTTAGTAGAGAGGATGAATCAGACTTTGATTGAGAGAGTTAGGTGTATGCTTTTCAGAGGCAAAATTGCCTAAACATTACTAGAGGTGAGGCATTTGTGAATGGATCAAAATGCTAAAGTTTTCTGATGGATATGCATCCAATTTGAGACGCTATGTTCGTGACAAGGAATGGTGTTTGAAGGGTCTCAAAAATCATGATTGTCATGTTTTCATGCAAAGGTTGTAGCTTCTAATATTTTTTTTCTATCAAATGGCAAGTATCCGAGTTATATATATGTAGGCTCAGTACTCTGTATTGGAGAAGGAGCTCATGGATTGACTGTTTGCTGAGACGCAGCCTGGTACATAGTCGATCGAGGAGGAGATCAACGATGCATAGAGTCAGACGTACCTCTAGGCGGTTGGGTGCAAAAAAGGGCACGTGTATGGTCTTGGGTCCACCAGCTCCATGTTCTACTCGAAGGACACGCTGTCCTCGAGTGAAAAGAGTTCTCCCTTGATCAATCCATCTGAATTCGTTAAGCTGAAGAAGAGAAATGCGGTGTTAACAACACACATTGACGAGCTGACACAGTTAATCCAGCGGTTGTCGTAGCAGTATCAATGCGGTAACAATCCTGATCGACCTCCTCACCAGCCTCGTGATCCACCGTCCCCTCCCTATACGCTCGAGCATACTCATGTGTTCTAAATTTGGATGTTTCGTACTTTTTGATGGATGTTTTTCTCCCATTGGAAAATAATATATATAACTTGTTTAATTGGAATCATGATATATAATTTGCATGTATGGTTGGTGTTTGATCTTGGTTTGACACCCAAAAATGTATTTTGGGTGTATGGATGTTTGTGTACAGCAGACGATGATTGAATTCAGCTATATTTTTCTTTCGAAAACCAGTTTTACGACGATCAAATACTAATTTGTTGATAATTTATGGCGGATTTCGTTGCAAACAAATCCATTATAGGAATAAGGCTTTGCGACGGAAGAATGGTTTCCATCGTTAATCTGCGACAGCTTTCGTCGCTATTTAGCGATACCATTCTTTCTGTCGCAAAGTCTATGAAAACAAAATTTGCGATAAACTTCCATGGAGTCTCTAATTTGCGACAGATCCATCACAAATCTATGATGGATTTTGAATCATCCGTCGCTAAATAGATTTGCGACTAGGTATTTTGCGACAGCCATTTGCAGTCGCTAAACGATGCTTGCGATGGAAATGGCTGTCGCAAATAGCCTGGATTTTTGTAGTGTATATATAAATTGAAAAGATGCTAAACTTGTAGGATTAGGAAAAATGAGGTCAATTTTTTACAGGGCAGCCTAGTTCTGTGGGGGCGTCATCTAGAAACTGGGTGCTTTTCCCGTCTAGGACTCTACTTTGAGCTTCCCACGTCAAGCATGAACTAATATTAGCTTGCCAGTCGACGATGGCTGATTGCAGGCCCGTGGATCCCGTTTCTCTTCGCCTGTTTAGAGTCGGATTTTATGGATCCGATCTGCAGTATGAAGCTGAGAACGGAAGTGCTCAGAGCTCGGACATGTGCACTTGGATGAGAAAGGCACTGGACCGTAGCTGAAAGACGACACTGCAAAGGCATATTGATGCAAGAGAAATAGACTTAAAAAAGAAGCATTCAGAAATATGAAGCTGACCAATTCACTCATTACATTCACCCTCTATTCCTTTTCTGCTCTAGAGGAATCTACCGCACAAAAAAGTCGAGCCTACTGTAATGGATTATAGGACTGTGATTATGCATCTCAACAGATTATGTCAATGCCATTTGGGACATTGAAGTGTGAAGCTATCCATTCATTCATTTCATATCATATGCTGAAATTGGAGGGTAACAAGATTGGAACTCATAACAACTTAGCACGCCTGATCTAATAACACATCCATTAAAAATTTATCCAACCCCACACATTTGCCCCAGTAGTTTTTCTAATCAAATAATGAAAGAAAATGACCCACAAAGAATGACGTAAACAGTTGGCTCTTAGGTTGGAAAAACAAAGAAGTCCAGCTAAGGATTGGTCGCATCACAACACCTGCAGCTGGTTTATCTATGCACGATCGATCTAATTGCATCAACTATGACAAACAATATCGATATAAGCTATCACAATGTTTGCTTTGGTTTTTTCTTTTTGGTTTTAGGCTGACTTTACATTTTATATGTGTGTGACACATAATGTGTTACGTTCAAAAAAATAGTGATCGGGATTAAAGTAATATGCCACCATACAGTTATACAAGATCGGAATAAAAATTTGTCTTAGTCTTGAGTGTTGAGCCCAAACTTTAGTGCTTGTTTAAGATTCGTCATACCCTTTTTCGGCATCTATGCTATGACCTAGGTCAAACTATCACAGTCAATTAGACACGAGTGAGAGAAGTTGAAAGGCAAAAGCCTC